>JAYXIM010003623.1:0-152920 GCA_037575425.1 Anastrepha fraterculus
GTCGTTAGTAGCGGCATGTCACAAGCACCTTGAGCAAAAATGTAAATTTTCTTAGACACCCCATAAAATTTATTAACCGAAGAATATAAGCCTAATCGGAACTCATCAGCTGATAAGGCAATTTAAAACACTCCGCTATGGGTACAGACGCGGTTGAGATAGCATTAAGGATGCAGTAGCAATCAAAACAAAAATAGTGCTTAAAAAGTAACTGAAACGAGGGACTCTGTATAAAATACGCTGCTAACAAATAACTCAAATTTAACGGACCACTGCTAAAATGAACTCCAACTAGAGGGACCCTGTAATAAATACACTGCTAAAAGAGTAACTCACACTTGAGGGACTCTGCAGCAAAAGGCATTTGTTAAACGACAAAATACAACACGAACTCTATTGTTGTTGTGGTGATTTTGTGTTCTTCAGTAATTTAGTGACATTGTAGGTTTTGCTATCACTTAAACCAGCACAAATGCTAATCATGACTCAGGTCTATGTGCATGCTTATGACAATTTATACAATATCTAACATTGTATTCACGCTATAGTTTATTTAATGACTAAGCGAAAAAAATACGTGTTAGGCTAGGCTTAGCTTGTTTGTGATAATCACAGCTGAGCTAAGAATACAAAAGGCTTGCGCATAACGTCAGAAGCTGACTATTTTGACACTCTCTTCTTAGCTTACTCACAAAATGCTTCCACAATTATATCCCAGCAAGGTTACGCTTATTTTTCACTGCATTCTGCGTTATATTAAATTCTACAACTCGTGGAGGTGATCGATCATAACTACTGAAGTTGAAGTAAGACTGACACACATGAAGTGGCGCTCAGCCAAATATGCGTAGGAGTTTAAGAAACTCCTATGCATATTTTTTGAGTCAGGAAAAATCTAAATCTAGGCCAAATTTTACAAGTGTTGGTTAAACTCGACAAAAGTATGTAAGGGTGCACTCCAAGCATTGCATGTTGACTAAGTGGAAACCAAGGAGTGGTAAACTTCCATTTAAGAACCATTTAACCGCAGAGGCTATAGTTTATGGACTTATTCTGTTTCTCCGATTGCAAAGAAATTTTGTTGAGTTCTTGTGAACTCTTCACGGAAGGATTATGAGATTATTTCCATCTGTTAGGTGATGTTGTGGTCAGGAAATTTAAATAAAAATATTAAAAAATAAATGCTGTTTTGAAAAAACCATATAATAACTCCATTTGATTTGTACTCGAACGAACGAAATATCAACACAAAAATAGAAATATAATTTTTTGAAAAAAAAAAAAAACTGGTGGCGTTATTTCTAAAAATCTTATGCATGAACTCATTAGTTTAGATTAGTAATTTATATTATTTACGTACAAAAAAATATTTTTACTGAAAATAGAGTGAAGGTACTATACTAAGCAGGAATAGAAAACGAGGAACTTTTGAGTGGTTGCCAATATAAAGGGTGGTTAAGTTTTAAAGGCCGGTGCTGATTTTGAATAAAATACAATTTTTTTAGAAAATTATTGTCATTCCGCTTTATTATGATAAGATTGGTATGGCTCAATTAAATAGAACAAACTATCGGCCAAATGGCCGCCGCGGTCTAGGCGACACATCTCCATCCGATGGCCCAAATTTTCGATGACGCTGAGGCATAATTGAGGTTCTATACCGGTAATGTGCCGAATTATCTCATCCCTTAGCTCTTGAATTGTTGCTGGCTTATCACCTTTTCTTTCAAATAACCCCAAAGAAAGAAGTCCAACGGTGTCGTTGACGTTTAGGTGTGGTTCACATTCAACATCGGCCCTTGAAATTTAACCTCAAAACTAAGATGTGTTGTGTAAGAGCATTTTGTCTTTGAATTGTTAGTGAAATAATGATCGGTCTAAGAGCAAACAATGCATTCAATAAAACATTTTAGCAATAACTTAGTTCAAGCAACTTCTGCTAATGCGACCAGTTGGAAACTAGTTAATTTCAAACCGGTTCAAAACTCATTTTGTGGAACCATCTTTCATATATAAAATAGCGGATAGTTCTTTGAATTTTTAACACCAACCTGATTCAAGCAACTTTTTTCGAACAATTTTTATTCTATAAGAGAAGTATGGTTTCTTCACACTGTAAGTCAAATATTTATAAGTTTAAATGGAATAAAACAGAAGTTTTCATAAACGAAATTGAATAATTTTAAAGAAACTTTCATTTATATTTTTTTCAATTTTTTTGTTTTAAATTTCGGCTTGTTTTTTTTTCTTTACTCATGCATGTATTGGTACATTTCTCGATAAAATATATATAAAAATAAAATTTTGCATTTCTTATTTTCAAACTTTTTTCCGAATTGTTTTCTTCGAATTGTAAGGAAAATAATGATTAGTCTAAGAGAAAGCAAAATTTATGTTTTCTTGAAAGACTTAGCAGTTTAAAATATCTTTTTAAAATTTTGATATTTTTTTTGGTCAAATTGTAAGTAAAATAATCTTAAAATTGTTTTTTTTCACAATTTCGATCTATTTTTTGTGCAAGTATTTTTTATTTTAAGGGGACAGATTCCTGTAAAATTTCGAAAAAAAATTTTTTTTTCATAAAATGTTAATATAACCCTTTAAGAATATCTCAACAAATTTTTAGAACGTAAATTTAAGTATTTCTTATAATGTATTATAGATCGTCAACCGTGACGACTCTATTCTCTAATTCAAGAGCTGAGAGAGGTACAGTTATGTTGCCGACTTTAGACGCGTTTCTCTCAAAACTATAATATATTTTTCGAATTGGCGTACACGATAACCCGAAAAGTTATTTACCGATCTCCCTGAAATTTTGCACACATCTTTTTTATTATATTATTTTCTATGTGAATTTAAAATTTCGAAAATTTTTCGAAAACATAATTTTTTCGAAGCAAAAATATCATAGTACAAAAATTCGCCTTAAAATTCATTCTTTTTTTTTTTAAGTGTTTTACTCCGCGAATTTTTTTTTCATTTCTTTTTAATTCATATAGAAATCACGACATTAATAAACAAAATTTTGGTTTTTTGTATTCAGGTCACCGACGCTGATGCTACAATGCCCGCCGATTGAGAAGCCCCGCTGCGACCTTCCTGGAAGAATTGAGTGTACATCCGCCATTTTTAATGATTAAAATAAAAAAACCATGTTTATATTATTTTAAGCATAAAATATATTGACTTCTTCATTTTAAATAATTTTAATGAAAATCAGGGAAAACATGGCCATTTACAGGTATCTGTCCCCTTAATTGTAATTCATATAAGGATCGGTTTGAGAGAGATCAATATTTTTTTTTCTATAATCAAAAACGAAGAATTTTTTACAAATTTAATTATTTATTCAACATATCTGATTTTTGTTAATTATGCACGTATGTACATATATATTTCTCGATAAATAAATAAGAAACCAAAACGGATTTTTTTTAACAATTTTAGTTTTTTTCTGTGTTCTGAAAGTTTCCCGTTTTTGTGCAAGTCTTCTTTCTTCACATTGTAAGCGAAATAATGATCGGTTTAAGAGACAGCATCTCAGACCCAGACGCTGAATCTGGCCTCAGAATTGCTCTATCAGCTCTGGTTTTCGAGATATCCTAACCTAAAAGTGCAAAAAACACCGTTTACCCCATATTTGAGGTTGTGTAGCCTTGCAGATGTTTTCCTTCACCAAAATTAAAGGATGGCATCTTTAAATACAAGCCTTGTTTTTTCAAATGGCGTTGAGTTTGCTCAAATATCTTTTTTTTTCGCTGAGATATCGCATTTTGAAATTTTCATGTTTTTAAATTTTCCTACACCTGAAAATCGATTGAGATAACATAGGCATGATATAGTCGATTACTAATTTTATTGAATTGAGTCTTATTTTTTCTTAAAATTTTGTCTCACACCATAAGTGTGCTGACTCACCAAACCCCTACGCTATCTAACCCACGGGTACCGAGTCACACACAGCCCTAACCCCTAGAAACCACCCCTACCATACCGCAAGGTATGTTTTATAATTAAAATTAAAATTTTTTTTTAATTTAGTTATTTCTTTTTTTTAATTTCTACATATTTGATTAACGTTAGTTATGCATCTGTGTATGAATTTCTCAGTAAAAAATTAAAACAAACCAAAAATGTTTTTTCCGGAATTTTTTCTGATTCACATTCATCTATTAAAATCACTCATTTGATTTTTTATGGAAGTAGTTTTTGTTCGGCGGCCGCCGTAGCCGAATGGGTTGGTGCGTGATTACCATTCAGAATTCACAGAGAGAACGTTGGTTCGAATCTCGGTGAAACACCAAAATTAAGAAAAACCTTTTTCTAATAGCGGTCGCCCCTCGGCAGCCAATGGCAAACCTCCGAGTGTATTTCTGCCATGAAAAAGCTCCACATAAAAATATCTGCCGTTCGGAGTCGGCTTGAAACTGTAGGTCCCTCCATTTGTGGAACAACATCAAGACGCACACCACAAATAGGAGGAGGAGCTCGGCCAAACACCCAAAAAGGGTATACGCGCCAATTTTATATACAATATATATAATTTTTGTTCGCATTGTCAGTCAAACAATCGAAAAAAATAAATAAATTTTGTTTTTGGAAATTAATCTTTTAATTTTTTTCAAATTTTGACGTAAAAATTTTTTTTTTCATTAAAAAAAAAACAATATAAAAAAATTCTAATTTTTTTTTTCAAATTTTAATATTGTTTTGGTTTTTATGAGAGTCCTAATGATCGGTTTGAGAGAAAATAAAAATAGTGTTTTATATAAAATTATAGTTCAATTTTTTTTTTATTTATATTATTTACTTATTTACTTTGTTTCTCTATAATTAGGCTCGGATTTAAGCTTGGAATTTTCCTTTCAAATTATGTCTAAATTTTAATGGAGAGAAGATATTTCATTCTTCAATTTTGATCTCGAATGCACTCTTCCCCATGGCGCAATGTAGTCGATCAACGCACAGTTCTTAGATAAAATAAATAAATTTACAAGATCGAATTTGGTTTTTTCCAAAAAATTTTATATATCAGTTTTATGACGCCTCCGAACGCAGATGGTTTTTATGAGGAGCTCTATCAGCTTTTTTATCATAACAGGAAAAATTCATACAACATAGTTTTTGTACTTTATTTTATACTCCAATGCAGACAAAATTTAAATAAAATTCTTCTCTCAAGAGGTGCTAGGCAAGAAAGTTTAAAAATGAAATATCAAGGGCAGGGTCACAGGTTATTATAAAATAAATTATTATAAATTATTTCTACGATTTATTTCACTTAGCAAAAAATTTTTTTAGAAAAATTTTTTTTTCAGGTGTTTACTCAATCAATTTCTTCCTTTCAAGTGATTTCATAAACCGGCAATAGTGCATTTGTATTTAGGTATAAGCATTTACATTACCTTATGTGAATTTCTATTTGCTTTTAATCTTCCGCGTTAACACAATTCAACTAATATTGATTGGCAAGTTGGCATGATTGAGCAGATTTCGCAGCTATGATAAGTATTACAGTGGTGCACATGACCATAAGATATTTATGTATTGAATCACGCTAGTAGTAGGGTGGGGGCTGTTATATCAATAATACCATTCACATTCTCATTCACAATTCTCCTTCCTCTTTCTTTCGCCTTTCACTGACGTCAGCACAGCTCATTTTCTTTGCACCGCAACATAGATAAGATTTCGCAATATTTGTATTAAGGCGCTCAAATGCATTTGTCAAAAGTGACAAATTTGTCAATATTCTATAAGTATAGAATTAAGTCAAGATGCTATATTTGCGTTCTCTTTTCTATTTCAGCCCACCACCCTATTCTTTTTCATACTTGTGCCCAAAAAAGTGTGTGCCGGACCAATGTTATCAGAGCGCTTTCATTGGCCACATCAAAAGCAACAACACGTTTCACTTCCGCTCTCATACAATGGGAAATTATGTGCAGAGTAAAATTACAGTAGTTCAGTTGTACAATTTCGAGCTCATATTCTCCGTCCTATTGTCTGCTGAAGTGAGTACGATTGAGCTATCAAAGCGCTCCGCGTTGCTTCATTGAACTATGCTTGGGCTCTCGTACTTGAAAACTTTTGTGATAAATCATTTGTGCTTTTCGATTGCAACTGTCACATTATCAACGCGCACACAGGCCGTAATAAAAGTATGTGTAACTAAATTTTCTACAGTTTGCTTGCTCAACACTAAAGTGGCTAATTTGAATCCAAATCAATTATTTTTTTTTTCTCCTTATCTCTTTCTGGTTATCCCCTGCAGCCAATAGTGAGTTCTCCGTGTGTTCGTAAAATTAAGTTATTGCTAATAGTTATACAGTTTCTTGTTAGTGTCTCTCGGCGCAATTCAATGTGAACTATAAACTGACAGACAAGTGACAAATTTGATTTCATGCTCACACAAAACGTTTCATTTTGTGGCGTTGACGATGATTATGGCAGCTAATCACGCAGCGCTATAATGACTTCCGTCTCAGTGGAGTGAGAGGCTTAGCCGGGTAAGAGTAGGAGAATGAAGTAGTAGAAAGAAATACAAGTAACTGTTCGTTTGAGAATCCCTATTGCGTGTCAGCCACACAATACTTTATTAGAAATTTTCCTAGCACTCTTACGAAAATATACGCTCCTTTATTTGTACTGTCAAGTTGACAGCTACTTGACACACGCATTCATCCATTAAAATCATTCATCATTGGGTTGCCAAGATGAGTGAGTTGAGCCAGCTGAACGTATCTTATATTCGTACTGTAGACTTAAGTCCCCTGATGTAGAATTAGAATGGGCATGCAAGTAATTTAAGTAGTTTTTCAGTGAATCGAAGTGAACTAGCAAATAAACGAACTAGTTGAAGACATGTCTGTATATACATACAGTGAGTGGTCCTAAAAACCGTACATCTGATTTTTAGAAGTATGGGTAATGCAAGATTATCAATAGTTATAGTTCAAACTCTATATGAAAAAAGGATACATTCCTAAAATTTCTGAGACTATGTTGTTTAAATAATGGACAATTTTCAAGTTTGTAGTTTTATAGTTAAGGAGAGGTATTTCGAAGTAATATTTTCAGACGGCTGTATTTAGAAAATAAAACTTATAGAAGCGAAAAAAAAACCTAAACAACTTCTAGCAAGCTCTTTTAGACACTACTTTCAATGTAACTAGTTGTACACTACTTTACTGCACACTAGTTTAATATTTCAGCAGCTATTTTTAAAGTAATACGTTTTGAGGGGCTAGATTTTCTATAAATAAAACCTTATTTTTTTTTTTTTTTTTTTTAACTTTTTATTTGTTTATTGAATCTGCCTTTTCAAAGGCCTCACAATAAGTATTCAAATCTTAGAACTAAAAAGTAAAATTTTATTTTATCTCATTTTCTACAATAAATATTTATCAAATGGCCCTCTACTCATCGGGGTGGTAGGTCATTTCTTCGAAGCCTGGTCGTATGTTGCGTACTCAGGAGTTGACGTGCGAACGGGTTCGGGTGATCTTGCAATTTCAATTGATAGTTTTCACGAACTTTTTT
The DNA here is from genome assembly GCA_037575425.1 of Anastrepha fraterculus. NCBI lineage: Eukaryota > Metazoa > Arthropoda > Insecta > Diptera > Tephritidae > Anastrepha > Anastrepha fraterculus. The sequence continues at coordinate 7,546 of JAYXIM010003623.1, forward strand.
GAATACTTCCTTCACCATCGGTACATCTAGGTCCCTATGGATGTTGTCGTTTCTTATATACCACGGCGCTCCAGTTATGGTTCTTAAAATTTTTGACTGTGCTCTCTGTATAAGATCGATACTGGAACTGCTGGCCGTTCCCCACAATTGGATTCCGTAAGTCCAAATTGGTTTCAAAATTGCCTTGTACAAGAGGACTTTACAGTCAAGGCTCAATCTTGATTGCTCATTAATTAGCCAGTGAAGGTTTGAAGCTTTGATTTTCATATCAAGCCGCTTTGCCTCGATGTGGCGTCTCCATGTTAAACGCCTATCTAGATGAACGCCAAGGTATGTGACGTGATCAGACTGTGGTATGCATACGTTGTTAAGGGTAACCGTGGGACAGTCTCCTCTTCTAAGCGAAAATGTGACATGTTTACTTTTTATTTCGTTCACTTTTATTCTCCATTTTTTCAGCCACTTTTCTAAAAGTCTGAGATATTTATTTAGCTCTCTAGATGCCAGAGACGGATCGCTTTGAGAACTAAGCACAGCGGTGTCATCAGCGAATGTAGATATAGTCAAACTATCGCACTCGGGCAGATCAGAAGTATAAATTAAATACAAAATTGGGCCTAGTACACTGCCTTGAGGGACACCAGCTTCAATTTCATATTCATGAGTCACATAATCGTTGCATTTTACTCTGAATTGTCTGTTTGTTAAGTACGATTCCAGAACTTTGTGTGTAATAGGTGGCAAACAGCGTTTTATTTTATGTATGAGACCCTCATGCCAAACTTTGTCAAATGCCTGTGCCACATCTATAAAAATTGCTGAACAGTATTTTTTAAGTTCAAAACATTTTCTTATTTCCGCAGTTAACCGATTTACTTGCTCGATTGTCCCATGTTGTTCTCGAAAACCAAACTGATGTGGAGGGATTATATTACGTTCGTTTAGAAACGGCATCATTTTGTTTCTCAAAACTTTTTCAAATAATTTTGACAAACACGGCAACAAACTGATTGGTCGATAGGACGATGGCACATTTAAGTCTTTGCCCGGCTTAGGGATCATTATTATTAAAGACGTTTTCCAGCTCTTTGGAAAAATGCCTACCTCGATGATTGCATTAAATATTACAGACAGCACAATTATAGCGACTTGCGGTAGATTTTTTATCATTAATGGTGTTATTGCGTCATAACCTGGCGCCTTTTTCACCTTAAGATTCTTGTTAATAACTGCCTGAATGTCTTCAGGAGCTATGTTGATTGGTTCTGAGTTTAACGATGCGTTGCCACTACTTTCTTCTAGTGTTTGTTCATTTGCAGACGAATTTGGTTGGAAAACTTTACTCAGATGATCGGCGAATATCGACGCTTTATCGTCAGCGCTACGAGCCCATGTACCGTCAGGTTTTCTTAGGGGGCTTTGTACTTCTACTGGCGTCTTAATGGTCTTAGCTGCTTTCCATATAGAAAAATTTGTGTGCTTTGTATTGGATAAGCTCTCAATATAGTTTTTGTTTTTACGTTCTTCGTCCAAGTGAAGTGCACTTCGCAGTTTTCTATTTGCAGCAGACAGCCTTTGCTTAGCACCTGGGGATCTGTTTTGTTGCCATTCTCTTCTTAGCCTTCTTTTTTCCAGTAGTAGTCCTTTAATTTCAGAGTTGGAGACATTTGTGGCAAATTTTGGACTAAATTGGTATTTAGAGTGCTCTAAAGCTGATGTCATCACAAACGTGAAGTCATCAACAGATTTTTCAATTTCAGCCTCGCTATGAACTACAGGATTTGTGTGAATGTGGCTGCTAATAAATTTTTTGTACTTCAACCAGTTTGTTTTATATTTAGAGTCAATTGCAGAGCCAGGTATATTTGCGTAATAGGTTAATATTACTGGGGAATGATCTGATGATAAATCATACGACGTTTCTGTAGTGACTGAGTTTCGATTTATATTTCTCGATATAGCAAAATCTATGAGGTCAGGAACTTTTTTAGGATCAGAGGGCCAATAGGTGGGATGTCCAGGAGATATGACATCCAATTCGTTTTTTCGATCAACTAAAGTCTTATATAACTGTCTACCTTTGGGATTCACTAATCGAGAGCCCCAATACGTGTGTTTTGCATTATAGTCTCCACAAGCTAGAAAACGTTTCCCCAATCTGCTAAAATATTCCTCAAACTGCTCTTTTGTAACAGCAAATCTTGGTGGACAATAAACTGAGCTAATTGTTAAATCACCATATCCGACCTCAAGGTGAATGGATACTGCCTGCAGATAGTCTTTTGCAAATGCATCTAAAACGTAGTGTCGTATTCTATTCTTTATTAGGATGCCTGTACCGCCATGTGCTTTACCATCGGGGTGATTTGTAAAATGGAACATATATCCAGGAATATTAAAATTATATCTATTTGTGAGAAGAGTCTCAGATATCAACATTATGTCAATACAATTTTTTTGTAAAAAATGGCAAACTTCTATTTTATTTTGGTTTAAACCATTTGCGTTCCAAAAAGCCATTTTTAAGTAACTCATTTCTTTGCTAATAGTATTTGAAGCATTTGGTTCTGCGTTCTCACAAGCTCTTGAAGAGTATTTTGCATGGAAGACATAATGCTGGTAATATTCTGGTTAAAGGCGTTCATATTTTGGGTAAGTGTATACATTATACCCTCCAAACCTCCAAAATTTTGGGGAGCACTAGCTTGTTGGGTACCTGTTTTTACAATATTGGCATATGAGATGGCTCCTGACTGGAGTGGAATTTCTTGATTTTGTTGTTGGATTTTTCCTCCGATGCCAGAAACTGTAACGCTTGTAGGTCTGGTAGATGTTGCTACTTCTGTGTTTCTAAATTCAACAATTTCTCCTCTCGCTTGCTGCTTTCTCTCGTTTAACCTTTTCAACAAGTCTTTATAAACGGGGCACCCTCGATAGTTTGCCGTGTGATCACCACCGTAGTTTCCGCATTTTCTACTTAGGCCTTCTTTAGCTGCAGTGCATTCGTTAGAACCATGCTGATCACCACATGCAACACACACTACAGGTAGTGTACAGTAATTCTTTGTATGGCCAAATTCTTGGCAATTTCCGCACTGTACAGGCCCATTACGCTTGAGGGGCTCCTCCACGTGTATTCTTCGATTTAATAAATATCTCAAGGAATAAATGGGATGCGTTTCATTCCCTTTCAACTTCCTTGTGTCAGGCTCCAACTCAACCTTGAACATTGGTTGTGGAATTTTATTTTTGTTAAAAATGTTAACGACCTTATAAAAGCAAAAATCATAGATGGGCACTTTGCAGTAACTTTAAAAATGCAGTTTATATAATATTTTACTGATATTAGTTAACTTTTCACTGAAAAAAATTGCAGTAAAAATACTTTTTTCTTCAATAAAAAAAAAAAAATTATATCTAAACATTTCTTTTTATTTTTACAATTTATTTAATTTTTTAATTAATTTAATATTTTTAAATTGCTTTTTATTTATACAATTAAAAAAAAAATTCCTTTTATTATTACAATTAATTATTTCCCAAAAACAATTTTTTTTCCAGTAATCAATAAAAGTTTATTGGTAAGCAGATTATGACAAAAATATATCTATATGCAGATTATGGCAAAAATAGATCTAAAAAATGCCAGCAAACTCTTTCAGCAACTACATACTTTCAATGTAACTAGTTGGTAACTACTTCTTTACACACTAGTTCAAATCAAGTTTTATCACCAACTACAAACGAACTGCTATTTTTAAATAAACAGGAGCCAAATAATTTTAACTAATGCGACTAGTCGGCAACTACTTCATTTCAAACTAGTTTGAAAATCATTTAGTAGGTACAGAAATGTACAATAGCTGTAAATTAAGATTAACGCTCATTCCATAAAACTTTTTAGCAATAACTTAGTTCAAGCAACTTCCGCTAATGCGACCAGTTGGAAACTAGTTCATTTCAAACCGGTTCGAAAACCATTTTGTGCAACCATCTTTCGTACACGAAGAAGCAAATAGTTATATGAACTTCTAACACACACCTGATTCAACCCACTTCTGCTTATGTAACTAGTTAGAAACTACTTCATTTCATATCATTTTGAAAATAATTTTTTTTAATAAACTTTAAAATAGTTATGTACAATATTTATGAAGTTACTAATAACTATTTAAACTTTTTAGCACCAACTTAGTTGAAGCAACTTCCACTAATGGAACTAGTCACCAACAGTTTTATTTCAAAGTAGACTGAAAATCATTTTATGTATAGTATTTGGAACTATACACTAGTTGTTAATTAATAAAGAAATGTAGATGCAATGGAACTTTTTAGCACCAACTTAGTTCAAGCAACTGCCGCTAATGGGAGCAGTTTGTAACTACTTCGTTCGAAACTAGTTCCTAAATTATTTTGCAAAACTAACTCTAACATACAAAGAATCCGACCGATATTTAATTTTTTTGACATATTCCCCGTTCAAACAACTACCTCATATGTAACTAGTTGAAAACTACTTCATTTCAATTCAGTCTGAAAATGATTTTTCATAACTAACCTTAAACTAGTTGTGCATTTATCAAGTTACGCATAATCTTTTGCACTTTTTAGTAAGAAAATTAGTGCTTCTCCCATTTTTTTCCAATGTGAGCAGTTGGCAACTAATTAATTTAAAACTAAATTGAAAATAATTTCTTATAAACTGGTTTAAAGCAGTATGAACTTGCTAATGAAGCTAGTATGCACTTACATGAAACAACTCCCTCTAATGCCACTAGTTGGTAACTACTTTATTCTATACTAGTTTGAAAATATTTTTTAATACTGGTTTTAATTGTATATAGAACCTGACCGTTCTTAAAATTTTTCATTATTATGCTTGAACAAAGCAAAATCTTTTCAGATAAAAGTAAATATTTCAAAGAATGTAAGAACAAACGAAGACGAAAGGGAAAAAAGTATAGACAGAACTCTCGTGGTTATTGTTATTTAACCTATTCTCCTACCGATTCACTAACCATTTTTGTTCAAGCTGCCTCTAAATGCAGCTTGCTAGAAGCTTACACAGTAGAGCCAATTAGCTTGGCATCTACTTATAAAGTACCCAGTTGGAAACTATTAATTCCCAGCTGGTTTGAAAGTACTTTTTTATTATGAACTTTAAGCCAGTAAACTTATGCATAAATTGATAACTATGCGATACCTGGAATATAGCCAGTGTTCTTCGCTTGCACTTCACTTTCTGACTTCCCTCTCCGTACTCTTTTATCCGATATTCAATTAAGGAAACGAAATTTGGACTAACTATTTTAATTAAAATATTTTTCCTTGTAATTTTTTTCTCTATGTGTCTTTTTTTTGTTTTTCTTCCACTGCTCCTAGACATTGATTAATTACAATATTTATCTACCAAAAAGCAGAAAATCACTCAAAATGTTTATATGCATAAATGAGCTTCCGTTTGACCACACATACACTCATACGCATGTGGCTGTTGTCATTCTTATGGTGGCTGCGTGTGGGTGGGTGTGTTCTATGTTTTGATCGTCAGTAATGCTGGACCAAAGAATGACTTAAGCGACAGTGATTAATTGCTAAGGAAAAATAAATATAATTATTCAATTAAACTTATTCAAATTGAAAGATGGAATTCGTATGCACTAACGGTAAAATGTAATTTAATGCTTGGCTGGGTAGCATAAAAATTGAATTCACCCACATGAGGGTGGGTACCAAGAATGTCAAGGCTCTGAAGGGTAAACGATTATCGCCTGACCCGAGGCTAGTTCGAATGGCACTGCCAAATAAAATTTCTCCTTCGAATCATTTGGATATTGCAAAAGCAGGAACAACCAGAAAGTGGTTAAAAAGAAACAAAGGTGATGAGCCTCTTGAGATGTACTCTTACGGGACTACACAGTGATCTTTGAAGGCATTAGTAAGAAGAAAGAGCTCGACAAGCAAACTTCTGTAGTGGCGCAGCTGTGGCCACGATCTGACTTTATAAGAAGATAATGAAAAAGATTAGCGCCTAGATTGAAGACTACTTATAGAGTGTCTACAGCTTAAGCGCACCAAAATAGTTATATGCGAGTTTGAGAAGGAGTATACCTGGTATAAGCAAAAAATAAAGTAATTCAATTTCTTTGGCTATATATTCCCTTTTCGGGTACTTCAAGTGCTCTGCGGTATGGCACAAGAGCGACATGAGTCTATTAAAATATCTAGCAGCATCCTCAAGTTATTCCTGAAAAGTTAAAGAAAACGTTGCGATGAAATAAAATTAGGGAGAAGTGGCTGAAAATGCCATGAAACATGTAGGAATTTTCACTGGAAGCAAAAGGCACATTAAGACCAAATCTTAGCATGCACTTTGGTGCTACAGTTCAGATCTACTTTCAACCCCCACTGATGCATACAGCGTTCCTTATGAGTTTCATCAGGCATTTTAAGTGAATATCGGACATCGAGCATTTTTCAATGCCTCAAAGACAAAGCTGAAAAGTCGGACCTAATCATTGTCGACTTCATGAACCAAAAAAAATTATTCAGAAAGAATTCACTTGAAATTACTAATATTTCATCCCTCTGAGTTCAAGGACGAAGACAAAAAAAAACGACAAAATTAAGAAAAAAAAAATAAATAAAAAAAAATGAGACACCTCATCTCATTCCCTGAATTCTGATTGTAAACACGAAAAAAAAAGTCGTCGAAAAACTCGAAAAAAGTTGAGAACTTTATACAGATCCAATTTTTTTTTATACTAATACTATTTTTTTTTTTAATTTTTGCGGAAGCTTCGGAGCAGCTGTAATAACCAGCATTTTTTTTTCTATAATAAATTTCGTATTAGAGCTCCAATGCTCCCTTCTCAGTGAGTGCACGCCGCGTGATTATTCCCCTTCCCATTAAATTCACTTTTGCCTCGAATACCGTAAAGTTGGACTTTTAATAACGGGACCTAAGATAGGAGGGAATTAATTTCTTAAACCAGCATCAGCTGTTGTTTGGGGTTCCCAATGCTGAATTTGCTACTTCAAACTAAAAAAAAAGAATAAAAAATAGAGAATCACTAAGCTCATAGAATTTTCGCACAAAGTGTTTACCTTGGAGTTTTCCTTCAATTTTTGTTTCGCAATAATATTAAAGTACACTTTAGTTTATTCCTTTTCTGCCCCGATCACGCCATATAAAAGTGGTTCCATACATAAAATTGTCGTACCGTTTGTGCCTCCGCTTTCACCGCTGCTCATCGCACAAACGAGTCAAACAGCGGGTGCCGCAGCTAATAATGTTTACTTGTCGCAGGCGATTAAATGCAAGCAACAATCACTAAACCTCAAGCGCTACTTACATCAATTTTTGTTGACTTTACGCTGCTATTATGGCAAAGAAAATATACTCCGTCGAAGGCTAAGTGCATATCAGCAACATTAACAACAACAGCAACATATGAACAGACTTAAGACATGTACTTACAGGTACATATTCTAAACGGTGTTTAGTGTATTAAAAGTTCTTTCATACGTGCATGTGTGTATGTGTATGTATGTGAAAACAAGCATTTATTGAGAGGAAACAACAAAAGCCGGAAACTTCTCATTTCTGGCTGGTAAACAAAGTGTTGTTCCTATGAGAAAGTTGCAAGTTTTTTCCCCTCTCTTTATTACTGCTTGCTTGGCTTACGGAAGTTGCCACGGCCCAGCCACTATGCAAAAGGTGCCTAAACGGCGCGGCAACAACTAAGTACAATAGTAACTGCAAGAAGAAAAATAAGAATGACGCGCGCTAAGATGTGTGGACTTAAGCGCAGGTAGTTTTACCGACTATAAACGCCTGTAAGTGTGCTTTCATACGAGTATAAAACGTGCAAGTTTAGTTTACTTTCTACCTTCAACTCCTTGCAAAATCTTTCCTGCTTCTTCTTCTTCATTGTTTGTATTAAACAAAACTTCGGCTGCTCGACGGTGTTGATACATGATTGTGGCAAGTTAAGTAAAGTCAAGCGAATGTAAAGAGTTTGGACGAGTGACTTACGCTTCCTGCTGGCGCTTTATGGCCTCCAAGCAACATCTCGGAGCACACACACAGTCGTATGTGTGCGTGTCTGCATGCATAGCAGGCATCTAAAATGTCTCAGAGTTTGTGTGCGCCCAAGTGTTGGAAGCGGCGTTAAAACACGCTTAAACGGCTGCTCAAACAAAGAGTCGAGAGTCGAAAGTGGCAGTTGACGGCGGCAGAAGAGCAAAGAGGTTCTCAAAGTGCTGCTGAGTGGTGGTAGTGAGTGCGCAAACACGCCGCTGTCCGTGTATGCGAGGCCGTGTTGTTTTCGCAACATTTTTGCACGTGTAAAAACAGGCTTATGCACAGAGAGTAGTATTAGATGAACTCGGTGAAAGGAGGGGGAAGAGGCACGTGTATAAAAGGATGTAGAAGGAAAACAGAAAGCAATGTAAATTGTGAAGAAAAACTACATAAAACAAGTGAGAACAAAAAAACAAAAAATAAGAAAAAAAAAACAAAAACCGAAACAAAAGCAAGGTAAAAAGCACCAAAATGCGCTCGAAGCAACCCGAGGAAAAGCCGCGCACAGTGAGGAAAATCTGAAGAGTGAGGTTAGAAATTATTTCCTGGCCGCAATTTTAGTCCGATTTAAAATATTGTTTTTGTTTTTAATTTTTGCTGAATAAAATGTTGAAGAAATTGCAAACGCCTTTGTGAGAAAAGGAAAATAACAATTTTTTTTTAAACCGAACACTTAATATTTAAAAAAAATTTTAAAATACAAAAATTATCGTCAACTTGTAATATTTAATACCCCGAATTCTGACTATGAACGCAAAAACAGAATAAAATAAAATATTATAAGGTCTCAAAGAAACCACCTGAAATTTAATTATTTAATTATTAATACAAAATAAAGTTTGAAAATAAAAAGAATACAAAAGTTTAAATAAATCACCTGAACTTCGGAAATAAATAACATAAAATAAAAATTAAAATATTTTAAAAAAGCACTTGGAACTTCTAACATTTCATTCCATGAATTCTAGTTATAAACATAAAAGAAATTATAAAATAAAAATAAAAAAATGATAAAATAAAATATTCAGGAAAATCAACTAAAAATTAGTAACAATCATCACCTGAATTTCAGTTACGAAAAAACCCTAATATTAAAAAAAAAATTTGCAGTTTAAAAAATTCAACTAAAATTAGTAAGATTTCAACTCCTGCATTCAAGAACCTAAAAGAAAATTAGAAGTTTTTGAGAAATGGCGTGAAATTGGTAAAGCTCATGAACAAAAAAATAAAACTAAATGTACAAAATACAAAATACAAAAAACTAGTAAAACTTCATACTTCTGCATCCATAAAAAAATCAAAGTAAGCAAAAAAAAAGTTAAGACTTTTAAGGAAGCCACCTGAACATAGAAAGATTTTATCCACTGATTTAAATTATGAAAATAAACAAATATAAAAGAAAACAAAAAAAAAGAATGACAAAAAAACTGCAAAGAAATCACCAGAAATTTTTAACATTCATCACCCGAGCGCTAATTATAAACACAAAAAACTTATAAAATAAAAAAAAATTTGTTTAGAAAAATCACCTGAAATAAGTAATATTTTAAACCCTGAATTTTAAATATTAATAATTCAAAACTCAATAAAAATTAAAAAAATATATATGTATATAAAAAAATTTAAAAATCAACATTATAGTATCGCGTACATACCAATTTTTTTATGTGTAAGAAAAAAAGTTAAAATTTTTCGATTTGTGTACTATCAGAAAAAAACAAGTAATAATTTTTTTTAATTTTGTGTTTTTTCATTTGTTCATATTTTCAATTTATGCGGCAGAGTGCTATTATTTTCAAGGTAAATTCACTAATTTTTTTTCATAATATTATATATTTTTGTGCATTTTTCAATATTAAGTATAATTTTTATTTGTTTATTTTTTATGTAAAAATTTTATAATCGTAAGCATGTTCTAACTGATTATTTTTAAAGTAAATGTAGTTACTTGTTTTTTTTTGAAAATAAGATTTCAGCAAATCTATCTCCTTATTGTTGTTGTGTAAGTGGTTGAGTATTTCTACTGAAATAATCCTAATTGGCGACCAGCACCATTTTACTTCCACTGTTCTCGTGTGATGTCGTGTGATGATGTCCAATTTTTTTTGTCTTCTAAATCAGATCAAAGTCAAATCTATCTTTAATTTGTTTTGTTTTGGTTGTCTTCATATTTTCAATTTACCAAGCGAAATGTTATTTTTTCTTTGTCAAAGTAATTTCTCTAAAATTTGGAAAACTATTAATATTAAGGATTTTTTTAACTTTTGACCCATATTCACATTTTGTCATTTCTTTAAGATACATTTTTAAGAATTTTTTTGATTCTTTTTATTTATTTATTTTTTATTTAAATAAGTTTTTATTTAAATGTTTTTAGCGATTATTTTTGAGGTAAATTTTCTCATTATTTGTTTAAAATACATTTGCCTACAGTCTTTTTTATTTATTTTTCTATTACTCCAAAGAGTTTTTATTTTTCATATTTTTTTATTTCCGTTTTTTTATTTTGTGAGCTCGAATCCCGATTAATAATAAATCAGCAAATCAAATTATTGCTTTTACTTTATTTTTTCGTCGGCATTCCGAGCTCAATTCGAAGTCTTCTTCAGGAATCCACGAACCTTTTTTCAACTTTTGTGTTCAAATTTGGCTTTCCAAGGAAGAGCCAACAATATTAAACAAAATTTTAACTTTTCACCTAAATAACGAATTTATATATTTTTTCAAAATAGACAAAGTTCCTTAAAAAGTTATTAAGTTTTAATAAAAAAAAGTTTCATTCCAATCAGTTGAAATTTTTAACCTGTAAACTATCACAATCTCCAGGATTTTCTCACTGTGCGGCTGCGTCGTTGGCAGCGGCGGCTCACGACTGTGGCGACGTTGGTTGAATGACAGGAAAATTGTGTCTCAAAAAGCTATGAATGTTTACACAAGAAATGCGCGCTGCACTCAATAATACCAAGCGAGGTAGACAAACATACATATATGTGTGTAGTTACGTGTGTATGTATGCCCACACTGGAGAAAAGATAAAAACGCAAACAGTGAACCACAACGCAACCGCATCACCCGCACTTGACTTCACCCACATAGAGGCCAAAGGGGCCACGAGCAACAGAGCGCAGTAGCTGGCAGCAGCCGCAGCAGTCAGTGATGAAGAATAAATGTAACACTTTGGAGTGTAGCTTGAAAGGCACTTGACATTTTAGATTATGTGTACACAAACCGCACTTAAGAAATTCACAATGACGCCGGCTGCCAACACTACTGCGCGTTAGGTACAAGTTGGGCCAGTAAGGTTATAGCACACAAGCTATTGTTGGACTATGCACAGACAAGCATAACAGACTAATGCGGTTTGTTGTTTTTGCGCGCTGTCAGTAGTGCTGCTTTCATTTGTGAGTCAGTTTTTGTTTTCATTTAGATTTTTTCTTATTTTTTGCGGTAGTTTTGGAAAAGAAAATATTATTTGAAAGTTAAAACAATATTAAATTGTAGCGTCTTGTTAGCTGAAAAGGGGAAGAAGTGGATGAAAAAATGGTCGGTAATGTTAGTAGAGTTAGTGGAGATGAGTGGGAGGCTAAGTCGCTCGATGGCTGGGTGAATGGGTGGCTGATTGGGTGAGTAGCTGATAATTCCAAGACTTCGCTCCGCGCGCTCACTGCCTTCCCGTACGCTCATTCCATCGATCACCGCTTTATCGCTACCTTTCTTGCTTTTATAAGCTCACTTTACTCGCTTATGCACTCACTCACTCAGTCAGTCACTCCTCACTCACTCAGTCATTCCTTCACACATTTACTCAGTCACTCTTCACTCACTTAGTCATCCACTTCCACATTCAACCGATCCCTCTCTCATCTACCGCCAATACCACTGTCTTCCTCACGACATAAAAGTAATGCAAACAATTATATTTTCTTTTACTTAAGCAGATAAGCATTGCGACAGCAGCAGCAGCAGTAGCGTTGGCGTTGGCGTGGAGTTCACACTAATGCAAATAAATAAATGTGCCAAAAAGCAAAAAAAATAAGAAATTCTTATTTATGTAAGACAAAAATAGGAACCATTTCGGTAACAAAAGTAAAAGCAGCACAATGCCAAGACGCCTCATAGTATGCAACAGCAAATGCGACTAGATTGCGTGGTGTATGGTACGTCGTATCACCCAGATTCATTGTAAGTTTTTCATGCTTCGCCTTCTTATGTTGCACAAAGCGCAGTATGCTTTTCTTTATCGCATTATGCAACTTATGCTGCATGATCCCTTTCTGTTTGCTTTTTCTCGGCACGGCCCGAAAAGTTGCTGCAGATATGAACTTAAGTGCAAAACTACAATGCGAGAAGTTGGTGCAATAAAAATAATAAAATGAAGTAGATAAGTATAAATAAGGAATAAACGAAGACAAAGGTGAGAAGTTTGGCGTTCCTTTTTTTTTGGTTTTGGTTTTAAGAAAATTAATGAGGTTGAGCTCTGTTGTTTTGTTGAGAACAACAGACTAACAGGCTTAGGTTTATTGTATGCCAACTGAATAAAGAAATGGAATTTAAGTGAGGAGCAGCGCTTAAGGAATATTAAAAGCACGAACTGGAAATAGAAGCAGTGTAAATTATGGCGAAGAAGAAAATTGTTAGTGTTGCTTGAGAAAGCAGTTAAGCGCCAGAGCGATTTTAGCAGAGCTCAAGGAAATGAGTCAGTGGTTTCATCCTGTTGTTGTTGTAGCAGTATTACAAGCCCCGTCAATGTAGAGTATATCACCGGTCATCTTCGTTTAGCTCATCTAAGGGTAGACCCAGGAAACATGCTGTTTCGACAGATTGGGTCCAGAGGGAGAGGGGTGTTAGATGAGTAAGAATAAAGGTGCGTGTGAAAAGGTGGTTAGTGTCGTGCGGGGTGCCATCACATGCCGGACAATTGTTTGGTATGTTGGAGTCAATTCTGGATAAGTAGGAGTTTAACCTGCTACAATATCCAGAACGTAGTGGTTTCTTCCTCATGCTAACTGGTGTCATTTCGGTAGCATACCAAGTGAAACCAAGCCCTTCCTAATTTCATGTTTCTGACACAAATGTCTGAAATATGCAGAACCTCTCGTGCTACCTATTAAATTTCGTTGACAAATAAGTTAATTTGCACCAAGAAATCAAACAAAGTCCATCACAAAGTCCAACCACAAGACACATTTGTGGGAAAAGTGACTCAGTTCACTAACTACTGCCATGTGAATCAGCACACAAACAAATGAATGCTGAACTTATCTTGCATCCGTCTAACTTAAATCAAACATCAGACCAAGCCAACTGATATCAATTAACAATCGAAGATGATCTGTAGATCTGTGCTGAATTTTGAGATTATTGCGCAAGCAGAGCTTCAATTTGATTTCTTCTTCTGCAAACGCTGAGCTACTGAGAAGCCAATTTACACTACCTTACCATAAAATGGGTAGTAGCAATCATTACTAGAGATCCTTTATTGCTTACGAAAGGCAAAATCAAATAAATTTTAACGCAGCTGAAAAGATGAGAAGAATAGGAATAGGCTTAACTTCTCTAACGTAGTAGCATGTCTCAAGGGAAAGATAATACAGAAGGTGGTCTGGCCCGCAAAACCCGCTTAAGCTCTCAGTGAATATGTGAGAATCAGCTGGGTTGCTGACGTAATAACAAGTGAATTTATAGTAATAGGTCGCTCTCTTTCTTATTACGTTACAGCGAAAAATACTCTTACTGATATTTACATTCTTGTAATTTATCATTCGCCGGTATACCCTGCACTTACTCTTGAGTCCATCAGCGCCGCAAAGAGCACCATTTTTGTCTTGATCATGAACTTCAGATGCAGGGGACCGTTTAAAATGATGTGTCGCAACAGGATGGATATAACTTTACGGACACGCAATGGTATTGATATCTCGACCTTCAGCTCTCTCTCTCTCTTTTTCTTCTCTCTTTGAGTCATACGTTGCGCTTCCTTTCACAACTCTCAGTAGGCCACTTCCGTGAGCACCGCGTGCCTTCTGTAAGCGACATCATTTGTTTCTGCCAGAGAGTAGTCTTCTTCATCGTACGGGTAATGTTTTCGCTTTGGCTAGAACCTTATTTCCTCTTTCGCGATGGATCAAAGAGCGCAATAAATCGGGCGATGTACCACCAGAGTGCGTAGTTTCATCGTCGAGGTGGAAATTTCCAACTTTGGGTCTCTTCCTTTCCCATTCTAGTCTTGAACTTGGCAACCGCGATTTTGATATCGTGAAGGGGGCAATGCTTAAAAGTTTGCTTAAGCGCTTTTCATAGCACTCCTGTTGTTGTTGTTGTTGTTGTTGTTGTTGTAGCATATGTATGGGAATGCTGGTGACTGTCCTTGGCCGGATATAAATTCGAGTCGTTCCGGTGACGTAGTAGTGGTCCTAGCGCTCCTCCTAGTAGTTGCTTTTTTATCCACAGAGGCATGATAACAGTTTAGTGAGATGAGAAGGAATCTCGCTTAAGGGGTCCTGGTGGTCTAGAGCTCGAAAATTTAGGGCGTTTTCAGGAACTTTTTTCCGACCTTTAAAGTAAAAAAAAGAGTAAAAAACGGGTTTTCATCTTTGAACGTCCGACATTTTGTAATTTTTTTAATCGTAGCTCACACGATAACGACATTCGTATTGAATAAGAATTTTTTTGTTTTTTTGATTTCAGACATCTGTGCGTCGCGGAGTCCGTGTCGCCAGCAACATACAGGGTTGCCAATATTCGACGGACCCATCTGGTAAGCCTGTATCTTTTGACAGAGACGTCAGATCGCTTAATGACATACCGCGTTGGAAGCGTCAGCCCCAGCAGATTTTTACTATGGAACAGAATACGCCATGCCAGCGCTCCCAAATTTTTGAAATTTACATTCAACAAAAGAAGTCAATTGTGAAAACTCAACGTGCGTATAAAAAATTAAATAATGTGAAAAGTGCGCCTTCATTTCCGTTTTACACGCTTTTAAAGAACACTATTTCAAATGCGGCGAGAGCCTTAAGTCGAATATGGCACTGCGGCTACATCAAAGTTCTCGCTCTCACTTTAGCTCACCCAAAAAGCGTTGTTTGATTGCTACCGGGAAAATAGAGTAAAGTATAAATAAAACTGAGATAGAAGTTCACACTTGTAAGAGCAGTTCACCGCAATTGAATAATTCTCTATGAGGTAAAAATGCAGGACAAGAAAAGCGAATGCAAAAGTATCGAAAAAGGGTAGAATGCTTGTTAACTCAAAAAGGTGTCCGTTGGATGGACATATCCGGAGTGTCATCAGCTTCTACAGGGTAGGCCATTTAAAGCGGGCCCATTTGTTTCTGAAAAAAAACATTGAAAAAAACATTTTTTTTTGTTGATATGAAAAATCATTTATTTTGATTCAAGGAGATTTGTTCCAGCTAGTTTTTGAAAATGATATCCTTCAAATGTTTGCCTCTGGCCTTGATGGCCAAATGTGTCCTTTTTTCGGCGTTTTCCATCGTTTTGGCCAATATTTCGGCCGGTATGGCGGCGATTTCGCGTCGGATATTGTTTTTAAGTTGAGTTAGAGTCCTTGGCTTGTTGATGTATACCTTGGATTTCAGATAACCCCACAAATAAAAGTCCGGTGGCGTCAAATCTGGTGATCTCGGTGGCCACGGAAAATCACCATTTTTCGAAATCAACCTTCCAGGGAACAATGGCTTCAAAAAATCGAAAATTTTTGTGCCATTTGAATTTTGTACGGAAACATTTTCAAATCGATGCGAATTATGCGCCTGAGTGTTGTCCTGGCGATGCCTAATTCCTGAGAACGACGATAACTCGATGTTCGCGGAGCCTCCTCAACACTGGCTCGTACAGCCTCGATATTTTCAGCAGAACGTCGTGTACGTTGTCTGGATGCGTGGCTGGTATTGCTGAGACTACCGTGGTTAATAAATTTTGCGTATAAACGCTGTAAAGTGCTTTTGGATGGCGCACTTTTAACTTTATTTTTTTTTTTAAACGCACGTTGAGTTTTCACAATTGAGAAGTTATTTTGGATGTAAAGCTGAATTATTTCAGCGCGTTCTTTTGGAGTGTACTGCTCCATGGTAAAAATTGTCTTGGACTGACGCTTCCAACGCGCTATGTCATTAGTCGATCTGACGTTCCTGTCAAAAGTTATAGGGTTGCCAGATGGGCCCGCTTTAAATGGCCTACCCTGTACTAGTAATGCAAATTTTCTATTTCGTTTGCATATGTAGTTGTGTGCGACTGTTAATTTCCTATACCAGTTTAAACTACCTGGGAAGATTTACTTAATTTATTGTAAAAGGTTCAAACTCGAGTCAAGTGAAAAATAAATTCTCGGTGAACGAATTATTATACAGCAACAAAATCAAGCTACACATTTAACCAGATATTTTATTATTTAAAGTACAAGCAAAGGACACATCCACTGACTGTTTTCCCATTTAATTGCTTGAGTACAAATACAAATGTTTGTATGCATTTTTCATGTTGTCTCTAAGTCCCGCAGGTCTTGCCACTAACATAAAAATCAACTTAGAAAATATTGTATTACCCACAAACACAACCAGGATACGCATGCATGTGCATATACACATGCACATATACATATTCATTTACACATACATATGCATACATACCTACAACCAAAAGTAAATCTATACTACAGAAGTACCTTAATTTCAATATTGTTTCAACATGGAAGTCTTAGCGTTTGTGGTGAAAAAATGTATAAATATTTAAGTGAGAGTGTCAACTGACATTTCCTGAGCGAAATTTTCCTTTCGTTTCTAATGCCAGCTACTCTGGACGCTAAAAACTATCGCAATACATACAATTACAGGCCGCGTCAAAATGATAGGATATCTATATTTTGAACAGTTTTATCATTTGCCTTTTTTGCTTTAATATTTACTTATTTTTTGTTATAAATGTACAGCTTATTGCACAACAAAAACCATATAAATCGGTTTTTAAAATTGTATACAAAAAATTAAAAAAAAAAATGCACTTTTTTCTCAGAACTTTCAGAAAAATTTGGGTACGCAGTTTTATAGACCATTAAATTTTAGACCCACAAAGTGCAACTTTTAAATTGCTTAAAAATCCCATTCATTTTTTATGGGTTGTTAAATTTCAAGGGCCGATTTTGAATGTGAACCACACCTAAACGTCAACGACACCGTTGGACTTCTTTCTTTAGAGTTATTTGAAATAAAAGGTGTGCGTCGATAAGCCAGTAACAATTCAAGAGCTAAAGGATGAGATAGTTTGGCACATTAACGGCATAGAACCTCAATTATGCGTCAGCGTCATCGAAAATTTGGACCATCGGATGGAGGTGTTCCGCCTAGGCCGCGGAGGCCATTTGGCCGATATTTTGTTTCATACGTAATTGAGCTATACTAATATTATCACAATAAAGCCAAAAGACAATAATTTCTTAAAAAAAATGTATTTTATTCAAAATTAACACCGGCCTTTGAAACTTAACCACCCTCTAGATAAGAAACTATTTGCATTTGGTGATCTTTGGAGGTGTGCTTCCGAGGCCGCGGCGACTATTTGGCCAATATTTTGTTCTATACGTAATTGAATCATACCAATATTATTATAATAAAGATAAATGACAATAATTTCCTAAAAGAAATGTATCTTATTCAAAATCAACACCGGCCTTTGAAACATAACCACCGTTTATTAGGTGCGCAACTAAGTTCCCGCTGTTTGTCAATAGATGCCACCTGCAGTGTGTGCTAGTCGATTCTAACATAACTTAAATGTCATAAACCAAGCTTAGGCATATGGCAAAGAAACTGCTTCGACACATTAGTGCTTTCGTTTTGGTATCATAGACTTTTGGTTTCGTAAAAATGTCTGATTTTGTGCCGAATAATTGTCATTTGCGAGAAGTGTTGATTTTCCTCTTTCATTCGAAAAAAACGGCGGCTAAAGCGCATCGAGAGTTACAAAAAGTTTATGGAGATGCTACTTTAAGTGAAACAACGTGCCGAGATCGGTTCCGTTGCTTCAAAGATGGTGATTTTAATGTTGACGAACCTTCGAAGACGCTGAATTGGAGGCATTGCTCAATCTTCAATGAGGATCCGTGGCAAACGCAAGAAGAGCTTGCTTCAGTATTAGGAGTTACCAGCCAATCCATTTGCAAGCGATTGCATGCTTTAGGAATGATTTAGAAAAGGGGACTTGGGTTCCTTATGAGTTAAAACCAAGGGCTGTTGAACGTCGTTTTTTTGCCTGTGAACAACTGCTCCAGCGGCAAAAACGGAAGGGTTTTCTGCATCTCATTGTGACGGGTGATGAAAAATGGATTCATTACAGCAATCCAAAGAAAAGAAAGTCAGGGGGACTGCGCGGTCATGCTTCTACGTCGTCGCATCGGTCGAATATTCACGCTGCGAAGGTTATGCTGTGTATTTGGTGGGACCAAGTTGGTGTTATTTATTATGTACTGTTAAAACCCAGCGAAACCATCATTGGGGATCGGTATCGACTTCAATTGATGCGATTGAGCCGAGCACTGTGCGAGAAGCGGCCGCAATACGCGGAGAGTCATGAAAGAGTGATACGACAGCGCTCGGCCACGTTGCCAAACCCGTTAAAACCTACCTGGAAATACTGAAATGGGAAATCCTACCCTACCCGCCATATTCTCCAGATATTGCGCCTGTTCCGATCGATGGCACATGGTCTAGCTGACCAGCAGTTCCATTCATATGAAGACAGCAAAAAATGCCTTGATCCGTGGATAGCCTCAAAAGATGAACAGTTTTACCACGACCGTATACGAGATCTACCAGAGCGATGGGAAAAAGTAGTTGCAAACGATGCGCAATACTTTCAGTGATTCCCTTGTAACCATTTTTTCAGAATAAAGTTTCATGGAAAAAACAGCGAGAACTTAGTTGCGCACGTAATAATTTTTCCCCCATAAAATGCAGGAAATTTTTATTTTATATGGAAAAAATGCGCATCATCGTCATTCTTTTGCGAGGCCAGCCTTATATGGGTTCAGGTGCATAGAGATAGTGAAGGATATTGCAAGGCCGATGAGCTAGGCAGAGAAGGTACTAATCTTCCACTTCTTTAAAAACAGAGGCAATATTCTAATCCCTATGGCATCTTGCAAATTAAGTATACAAAATAATATTCTCTAGGGTCCGGTAGGTCATGGAGAGAAAAAAAATGCTTGTGCTAAAACCAGGCCAATTTGACCGCAAAGATCAGAAGAATTGCTCAACCTCTCAAGACAGAACATTTGGAAGGTCGTGGCTCGTGTCATCAGTCATTGGATGTTAGGCACTTTTCTAGAAAGGGAGATTTTTTAATGAATACTGCAGAAGTTGCAGAGACTAGGAAGAGAAAGAAAGAGTAGCACACTTCCCTTCTAATTGTCCAGCCTTAGTTAGGTCTAAGTTGTTAGGAGAATACTATTTTCACTTTCTTACGGAACAATCTTACGCTCCATAACAGCGTCTAAATGGTTCCCTGACAAATAAACTCTGAGTTTTCCTATTTATAGAACTGACTTGTCTCAAAAACCTTACCTAATCTAACACCGCCAAGGAAAAAAAAGTATAAGAAATCAGTGAAATTTTTTCGCAATTTTAGCTCGGATTTTATAGCACTAAAATCTAATAAACTATAAAAGTGCATACCAAAAATCTTTGCAGAAACTCTAACTAAAAACCTTGCAACTGGGCTGAAAACGTTATCGAATTTCTCTAATTTTTGCATAAAATTGAAAATTAGCTTTACATGGTTTTTGTGCGACAAAAGGCTATAATTTTATAGAAAATAATAAACGTTAAGAAAAACACAAAAAATATTCAAAACTGCTCAAAATATGCTATGTGCTATTGTTTTGTCGCATGTTGTACATCCGCATCAATGTTTGTACTTGTGTGGCAACATCTAAGAATGTAAAACCAGAGGATTTGCTGTTGCTATCGCTGCCGAATTCGCTACGCTTAACCAAATTACGTCTTCCACCACTTACGCTTGCTCCTCCTCACCTCAAACAACCACCGCTCGCGCTCACTTAAAATACTTAAATAACCCGAACGATACGCCCACCTTCCGCAGTGTTACTGTATAAATGTAATATCAGCGCAAACCCTTTTTTCTCTAACTTCCTTTATCTCGACATTACGACATTTTCGGCATATTAGCAGCATCCTTCGCTCTTCATCCGTTTTTGGGCGCACAAAAAACCAGCGGGCTGACTTTTGTGGTGTCTACTTTTGGGGGCTGCACACGTAAGTTATCTCGTGTTTATTCAGGCGTGTTTTGGTCGTAAATTAAAAATAGCTCAATATGTAAATCCTTAGACAATATCAGTAAAATAATATATACCTTACATGTAGTGTTACTTTAGTGTTTGTATGTGTGCGTATGTGTGTGTGTGCGTGTGTTTGTTTAAGTGAACGAGCCCGAATTTTGTCTACACTCTACTTAGGTTGTGATTAATAGTTTAGAGTATCGTATGCATGCATACGTGTACATTAGGGATGGCAATGCCGAAAACTCGGGATTCCAAAAATTTCGGGATTTTCGACATCCGACATTTTTTTCGAAGCGATTGGATTTTTATAGAAAAATTCACTCTTAAAGCTTAAACAGACTTGCATGAACTTTTCTTTTTAATATTAGAGGAAAAATAGAAAAACAGACCTATGTAAGCATACCTCTGTTGTGAACTTTTTTTTGCGCATGAGAAGGTTTGTCTAATGCATCATCAAAGCTGCCATCGCAGCTGTGGTATGCCCTGTAACTAGAAACTCCCCCTCGTTTGGAACTGTCGCCCACTCTGGAACCGCTTTCGCATTACTTCAAAGTGGCGTTCCATCTTATCCCATTACAAGATTATTAAAGCCTAGTAATTTGTGCGAGTCGCCGTAGCCGACTAGGTTGGTGCGCGATTACCATTCGGAATTCACAGAGAGAACATGGGTTCGAATCTCGGTGAAACATCAAGTTAAGAAAAACATTTTTCTAACAGCGATCGCCCGCCGGCAGGCGATGGCATACCTCCAAGTGTATTTCTGCCATGAAAAAGCTCCTCATAAAAATATCTGCCGTTCGGAGTCGGCTCGATTGTGGTCCCTCCATTTGTGGAACAACATCAAGACGCACTCCACAAATAGGAGGAGGAGCTCGGCCAAACACTTTATCCGAAATGTGTAGCCAAAGTATTAATAAATGCGTAGTGCCCTGAAATTTCGCCAGTCACATGCATTTGGCTTGCCGTGAAATGTTGCTAGCAACATTACTAATCAAATGAGAAGAAATGTCAAATTTGTTTGCATCTCCCCAAAGCAATTGACAAATTTTGGCAAGAAAAATGTTTTTAAACAAATTAATTCACATAGGTTAGGTTAGATTATGGTAGTAGGCGGTCTGCACGACCAACTCACTTAGACCTTACAGGACCATTGTGGTACAACTGTACTACACGAGAACCTCACTTACTTTCCGAACCGTTTCGTGGCTCTTATGAAGCGCAGGATTGGTCCCATCCAAACGCCAGGCAGCTCTGTAAGACAATTGACAAATTATTTACCTAGACAACCTGCTCTGATTTAAGCTAGAGCCGGACAATTGCAAAGGAAGTGCTGAACTGTTTCTTCCTCTTCCTCATCTCTACAACTTCTGCAATATTCATGGGAGAAAACTCCTTGCCTCAAGGAATGCCTGCTAAATAGCCAATGACCGGTTATATAAGCT
Organism: Anastrepha fraterculus; assembly: GCA_037575425.1. NCBI lineage: Eukaryota > Metazoa > Arthropoda > Insecta > Diptera > Tephritidae > Anastrepha > Anastrepha fraterculus. The sequence goes on from JAYXIM010003623.1 coordinate 29,389, forward strand.
ACGATCTGCCTTTATCTTTTTCTTGTTTATTTGTGGCCATAGTAATCTAGCTGTTACGCATAGTAGCCTAGCTATCTCTCCATGGCCTAGTGGCGTCTTATACGAATGCCCATAGGTATCCCAATGGCACTTTTATCACTGAGCAGTTAAAGAGCAGTATCTTTCCTGGCTAGCTCATCGGCTATACAATTTTCTCAATATCTCTGTGCCACGGAACCCACATAAGACTGACCGTGAATACGATGCTAATATCATTTACGGCTGGCCGGCTGTGCAATCTTTGATCTCAGTATAGCCGTATTCATTGATTTAATGACCGCTTGGCTATCCGATAATATATTTATAGTCGTTATGTTGCCTAGTCCCAGTACTAATTCCTTCGAAAATACTAATACATTGCCAAATACTCGTCTAGCTTGGAACCATCTGTACAAAAATTTAATTTCCCCTTCTCCATGCCATTGGTGTCTGCCACTCCCTTCTTGACGGTATACTCATTTTGAAGAGCTTGTCGAAGGTGAGTAGAGGAATTTCTTGTTTGTGACTATTCGGAGTGTGCAAAATAGCAACATGACCAAACCACCGGTCTTTCCATAGCGCCATACTTTTGAGTCGAGGCGGCGGCCATGTGTTTCCCTACAAGATTTAGTGCAGGCAAATTCATTTGCACTTCCAGCGCTTTGTTTGCGGTAGTCCTTAAAGTACCAGAGATGTAATTAATTCACATATATATTGACACAAAAGAATATAAAGAAGACTTACGTAATTCATTCTTTGTGAAGACGTTTCGTTTAAAAATGCCATATCTTGGGAGTACTTGCACTCAGGCACTTCACTCGCAAATGAACTGTCAGTACTCGCTCATTTTTAAATGAGCTGTAGCAGCAGTTGCTGGCATGTTGCGCAGTGTTTTCTCGGCGTGAACTGAGTACTACTTTGCCGTGAGCTACATACGAAAATTCACGTATATTTCACGGCAATGCAATTGATATGGATTTTCATAGTGGAGAAAAGTTTCACTTCAAATAAAAAATATATGTATTAAAAACTCATTTATAAATTATATATTATATGGAATAAGAGAGCTTCTCAAACAATTTGAAGTACATTTTTCCGTGTTAAGTTGCTGCACAGTAACAAATATCGGGACTAGTCCCAAAATATCGGTACTGTAATAACGAGCTCCCGAAAATCCCGAGATTGTATAAAAGAAAAAAACTCACATCTCTAATGCACAAATACATACACACACACATATCAGTATGTACTCACTTGTTTGTGTGGACATATGCTTGACATATGCGGAAAGGCATTGCGGCAGCGACACATGTTGCAATGCTGAATGCTGGAAATAAACTACACACATAGACACTTTGCGGTTCACAGCTCAAGTAGGCAAGTATTTCGGTATGTATGCAAGTAGTTTAGAGTGAATAAGGCTTATGAAGGATGTTGAAGGTTTCTATTTATGTAAATTTATATTTAAGTACAAGTTTTGCAGCAAATCAAGAGAAAACGTAACTGAAATAACTGAAATATGGCCTTTAAAATGCAGAGGAAAGTAGTTATGCGTAAATGAAAACTTTGCCACAGAAATATAATATAAATGAAATGAACTAAAATATAGGAAAGCAAGCAATTTGAGCGAAAATGTTGATGAAAATCTTTGCAGATGGCGGCGATATGTACGAGTTCTAGATTATTTGTGGAAAAAGTGATTGATGCTTGCAGACATTTGCACTTGTGTATGTATTAAAATACATATTGAAATGTGTTTGAAGAGAAATATTATTTCCTTACTACTGTGAACAAATACGAAAAAAATGTATATGTTTTTAAATTAAAATTAAATGAAATAATCGATTGAGAGCCAAGCGAATGGAAATAAACCATTTCGCTTGAATAAACCTAATACGATGAAATTGTTTGTAAATATTATGCAACACTTGCTGCTCACAACAGAAATGTGCAAACCAATAGCTGGCCGACTTGCTATTGAAAAAAGTGAAGACAAAAAAATATGTTTTCTGAAATTGCTGGATATGCATATCAGCAAAATATAAATTTGCTGATAGAAAATCGTTCGATATATGTAGACATGAATATGTGTATATATGTATGTGTATGTAAGTATTGCAAATGAATTCAATTTTTCCTACTTACAAGCAGGTACAACTCAACAAAGCCACAGCACAGTTGTAATATCGTAAATTGTCTCATTCGCATTAAAATTCTACTAAAGGTTTTCAGGTATTATTTTGTATAGGATTCCGCTATCGAGAGATGATTAACGATTTTTTATGGCCAGCAGTGGATGGTATTGATCTGGACAACGATATTATCAACAAGACGGCGCTACGTGCCACACAACCAACAAAACCATTGGTCTTTTACGGAAAAAATTTCGGGGCCGTATTATCTCTCGAAGAAGCGATCACAATTGGCCAACGATATCTTGTGACTTAACACCTTGTGACTTTTTTCTTTGGGGCCACGTGAAGAGAAGGTCTAAGCAACAGCCCGGGTCGATTCAAGACCTCAAAGATGGAATTCATGAGGCTATCGAGGACATAGGGCAGCCACTTTGCAATTCGGTTATGGAAAATTTCTTGAGAGGGATATTGTCCTGTAAGCGTGGTCGTAGTGGTCATTTACCTGATGTTATTTTCCACTATTAACGGCGTACCTTCCTCTTTATAATGAAAAAAAAACATCACATCACCTATAGTAAAAAATAGCATTTTTCTTTGAATATCAAAATAACACCTTTTACCGAAAAACCCTTTATAAGGGTGGTTAAATTTCAAGGGCCGATATTGAATGTGACACCAAAACGTCAACGACCCCGTTGGACTTCTTTCTTCGGTGTTATTTGAAAAAAAAAGGTGTACGTCGATAAGCCAGCAACAATGCAAGAGCTAAAGGATGAGATAATTCGGCACATTAACGGCATAGAACCGCAATTATGCCTCAGCGTCATCGAAAATTTGGATCATCAATTGGAGGTAAGCCGCCGATATTTTGTTCCATACGTAATTGAACCATACCAATATTATCATAATAAAGAGAAATGACAATAATTTCCTAAAAAAATTGTATTTTGTTCAAATTCAACACCGGCCCTTGAAACTTAACTATCCTTTAGATAAGGAACTATTTGCATTTGGTGGTCTTTTATATATGCATATATTGCCAGTAGTTTAATGAATAAATATTCGTCACAGTTTTGAGATTAGTGCAACAAAGGCAGTTCACCTCGTCTAAAGTAGAGAGACAGAGAGGGAATCGCCGATAAGAAATTTCTCTCGAATGAAGAGGATATCGCTCAAACTGAGGCCTATTTGGGGCAAAATATAAATCGTTCTTCATAAGTGGTATTGAAATGCTAGAGCGGCGCTTGAATGATTGCGTTGTTCTTGATGAAAATTACATTGACGAATAAAGCTAATTTTAAACAAAAAGGAACGTGTTTTCTTTGTTGGGCTTTAACAAGATATGTGAATGACGGCCGGCGTAGTCGAATGGGTGATGCGTGACTACCACTCGGGAGTGCATACGTTCCAATCTCCATACATGAAATAGCAAAATCATAGAAAAAGTGGTTTCCAATAGCGGCCACCCCTCGGCAGGCAGTGCAAACCTCCGATTTGTGTCTGTATTTCTGCTATGAAAACCAACTACTCATAAAAACCCATCTGCCATTCGGAGTCGGCTTAAAACTGTAGGGGTCCCTCCATTCGTGGAACAACACCAAATCACACACCACAGCTAGAGGAATAGGAGCTCGGCCAAGCACCTAACAGAAGTGCACGCGCCAATTATTTATTTATTTTTTATTTGAGTGACGCATAAAAAATTTGTAGTTGAATACATATGTCGGTTTGTGTAACTGACTTTTCAATTTGGAACAGTGTTTTTTGCTCGCTGCTTTCCATTATTGACCACTTACATAAACGAAGCTCCCCAGAGTGGCAACCTATAACAAATATGTATGTTTTTGTGCACAGTTTTGAGTTTTTCTAGGTTAATTGTCTTTGACATTATAACAAAAGAAAATAACAAAAAAAAAATTAAATAAAAAATTCCTGCCACAAATGGTCCCAGCTGTCTCTTTGGTACAAATGAATTTGATTACTTAAATGGTAAAGAGCTAAAAAATAATCGCAATGGTAATGGCTCGAAGGTTAATATGTAAGTATTTTAAAGTAGAGCAATAAATATGGACAAAAGCAAAATCACGTGACATAACATGATATAGCATAACATAACAGAACATAACACGACATAACATAACATAGCATAACAACATAACATAATAGAAATAACGAAAGCTTTATTTTTGCAGAAAAGCAAACTTTTAGTGAAAAAATTAACTGAATCTAAATTTTTCATAAGAAAATTCTTTGCTGAATCCAATGATGTGTTATTAAATTAAGAAATTTATGTTGTAAAGTTAGTTATCTTAATTTTTAACTAGCAGAACGGCCTGGTTCCAGTTTTCTTTCAAAATTTTCTGAATAAACTTATTTTACGCTTAATATTTCTAAACACTTTTTTAGGAAAGAGTAAATAAAAAAAATGTGAGGTATTTAAATTTTACTGAAATAAAAATTTAACCAAAAAAATTATGTATACAAAAAAAATTATGTATTCCATATGTAAAATTTTAGGTGGCAACTCTATTAAAAATTACATACAAAAATATATTCTATTAAATTAGAAATATGTTCTAATGTAATAAAATGGTATATGTAAAAGTTCAGGTGGCAACTCTATTAAAATTTACATGCAAAAATATATTCTATTAAATTAGAAATATGTTCTAATGTAATAAAATGGTATATGTAAAAGTTCAGGTGGCAACTCTATTAAAAATTACATACAAAAATATATTCTATTAAATTAGAAATATGTTCTGATGTAGTAAAAATGATATACGTAAAAGTTGAGGTGGCAATAATATTACTACTTATTTATTCTATATATTTAGTTTAGGTGGCAGCTCTATTAAAATTTTAAATTTGTTTTTCTAATTTGTATTTTATATTAAATTTTATAAAATTTTCTAAAGTTAATAAGCTCACAAAAATATTATATTATATTAACCCTATTAAAATTTGTTCATAGAAATCTATTCTGATATAACGAAAATGTTGTATTCTAATGTGGTAAAATTTTTTTTTTCATGTATGAAAGTTTAACTCGCAACTCTATTTATATAAAGTTTTACAACCACTTTTTAAATCCATTTAATTTTATATCTATACTAAAAAAAATGTTTTCTAAAATGTTTTCAATGTCTTATGCCAACTGTATTCTAAATTATTACGTTATTTTTATTATTAAATATATTTTTTTTATTATATTTACATTCTAGTATATTAAATTTTCTAAAATTTACGAAAGTCAATTAGTTCGCAAAATTATTATATTTTAATATATTCAAATTAATTTAAAATCTATATAGCCATACTTCAGCTATTAAAAAAAAAAAAAACACGTTTTAATAGATTTCGCTTGATTAGAATATTCCATGGCAACTCTGTTTACAAGTATTAAAATATTGATTATTATTATTAAATAAACATGTAAACTTTAAGGAATTAAAAGGAAAATAGAAGAAATGTTACATATTTTAATATTTTTTGTGCTGTTTGGTGTCAACTCTTTTCAAATTTATGTTCATATAAAGCTCTTTTAAATTACTTTTAGTTATAGTTCAATATCATTAAACTAAATTTATTTGAAAAAAAAATATTTATTTTGTGTGTATTAAAATATCATATGGCAACTCTATTTAAGAGTATGAAATTATTGATTATTACTATTAATGAAAAATAGCAAATTTAATTAACTAAAAGACTTCGATAACAGAAAAGTTTAGTTATAGCATTTAACCAAAAAATGTTGGTGGCAACTCTATACAAATTTTTTACTAGAAAACAATAAATTTAAGGAACTGAAAGAACTTTCATAACAAAAAAGTTTAATTATAACATTTAACCAAACATTTTGGTGGCAACCCTATCCGAATTTATATTTGTGTAAAGGTAATTAAAATCAGTTTGTTGCACAACTACTTATACTATATATTGGTAAACTATTGAAAAAAACAACACTTCCACTTAATTTTGTCAGCATTAGAAAATACCAAATTTAAAAGTTAAAATGAATTCTATAACAAAGAGGTAATATTTTATAATAATAAAAATTTTTTTCTTCTGAAAGTATAGATGGCAACTCTATTAAAATTTATGTTTAAGTGAATTCTTTATAAATTTACTTTAGTTCACACCATTATTAGAGATGGAGGTTAGGTTAGGTTAAATGGCTGCCCTAGTTTAGGACACACTTGGGCAAATATTGAAAATTCGTCCGTTGAGAAGCCATGCAGGGGAGAGGAGAAAGGAGAAGGGAAGTAAGAAGGAGCCTTGGGATTGGAGGCGCTGATGACCATGCATTTTACGACGACACCGCCGGTTGCTGATTTGGGTTCGTAATTAGCCGCAACAAGCTACTGATGAACTTCACCAAATTTGCGATACTTATACCCGCTATATCCGCAGGTGCAGCGAAAAAATAAGAGCCCAGATGTGTAAATCTTTGCCAGACGAGAGCAGGGCAGCTGAAAAGAAGGTGTTGAGATGATTCCACCGCGTCCTCAAGACAGCTTCTGCAGAACGGACTTGAGGCAATCCCAAGTCTCACCGCATGAACACCTAACGTACAATGTCAGGTAAGGATACCCACCAAATTCGAGAGCTGGGGCTTTGTTAGCCGTAGGAGTTCCCTCAAGCGTCCCCGATCTACCCGTGGCCAGAAAGATCTCGCTACCTTGAACGTTTGCGCACTCGTTCAGCGCTCGCTAAGTTAACTCGAGGCGCATCTTTCCAGGAGCAGACCACAGGTTCTTAAAATTCTTATTAGAGATGGATATGTTACTTCATTTTTTTTAAATATATTACCTTCGATGCCTCTTTTTCTCTCTACCACCAATTCCCATCAACTAATTTTGGTGCTATTATTTTCAACCTTTCGTTAGTTATTATTTTTTTTTTTTGTTTTGGAATTTTTTAATATTTGTCGCTTTACGTGGCTGTGAAACTATTTGCGCCACTTTTGCTGTCAAGTCAATCACAAAATTATACATCACACAGCCTGAAAGCCTGTTTTTCAGCATTTTCCATGATTCTTTAATTGTTGTGCCGAACTGTGAAAATGCGCTAAGTGGATGTTGAGCAGCCAAAGTCCACTAACGAGCCAATAGCCCTTGCTTTGTTCCGTATATTATTGGCCGTTTCCGGCTACTTTAAACCGCTGTCCGTTGCCTAGCAATAACTATAGCAAATTTTCATTTTTTCGCCTCTCATTTAAATTAAATACTCAACTTTTATTTATTTCAATTTTTTTTGAGGGTCAGTAAATTTATGAGCGAACTTGTTCTACTTGCACGCATACAATTGCAAATAAAAATATAATAAATAATTTATTTACACATTGCAATAAATATGGTTGCTGTTCAGTTGTCTTTTGCCTCCACAATTGATTTATTTATTAACCAAATGATTGGTTGGCTTTTCGAGTGCACTTATTTTCCCAGCGCTTGACTTCTGAACTGGATTTATTGCGTTTCACTGCGGTCGAAAATGAAAAGAAAAACATGCAAATGAAAATGGAAAATCTGAAATTAGTGAATAAATAATCCTTTTACATATAATCCTTTTTCGTATATACAGGGTGTTTGTTACCGACTCGAAAGAATTTAAAGTAACATTCAGCGACTTCTAAAATGGTAAACATAAAATTAAAAATTCAATGTTGTTTTTATGATTAAAAAAACGACTGTCAAAAATTATCCAAAAAGTTGTGGCTCAATAAACAGCTTAACCTATAAACATTTTTTTATAACTTTTTCATATTATTATTTTTTTTTCATTTTTTGCTTTTCTCACTCGTTTCAAGTCTCTGGTGAAAAAACGAAAAGTAATTTTGAACGTTATCCAGTAAATAAATTTATTGGCTTTCACATGAGAGTAAAGCCATGTCAAGTGATCCTCGAAAATTTCACTAAGTCACGGATTTGAGCGCAAGATGTCTCGTTGTGTAGTCAAAGTCATGTTAACGCTGTTCTATAAATATTTCGCGCAAATTCCAGTTCTAGCAATTGTTATTAACAATCAAAGTTTTAAGCAAGATTAAATTGAAAAATTAATTACTCCAAAACTACAATAGATAGTGACGTGAAACTTTGCATACCAGTCAAGTATTGTCTGTACTATTTTTTAAGTGTTAAAAACTCTTTTTATTGTGGCAAATAGATAAATAAATAATAACTTTTTGTAATCAGTTGCATTTTTTCATGTTTTCTTCACGCTGTTAAACAATCCGACTTACGAATAATTGTGCGGAAAACGTTTACCTTCAATAATCTGAAATTAGAATTTTGTACTTTTACTCCATTCCCGAGATATTGACTGTTTTGTAACTTGATGCGCTCGACGGTGGCATTGCTGCCATCGGCTGATCGGTCGCGCGGCGGCTTGAGGGACCGCGCAAACTGAAGCAGCGTACAACTACGTCTCACTTTCTGCACTTTGAGTAGGACTGAAAAGCGCATCAAGTTACAAAACTGTCAATATCTCGGGAATGGAGTAAAAATACAAAATTCTAATTTCAGATTATTGAAGGTAAACGTTTTCCGCACAATTATTCGTAAGTCGGATTGTTTAACAGCGTGAAGAAAACATGAAAAAATGCAACTGATTACAAAAAGTTATTATTTATTTATCTATTTGCCACAATAAAAAGAGTTTTTAACACTTAAAAAATAGTACAGACAATACTTGACTGGTATGCAAAGTTTCACGTCACTATCTATTGTAGTTTTGGAGTAATTAATTTTTCAATTTAATCTTGCTTAAAACTTTGATTGTTAATAACAATTGCTAAAACTGGAATTTGCGCGAAATATTTATAGAACAGCGTTAACATGACTTTGACTACACAAAGAGACATCTTGCCCTAAAATCCGTGACTTAGTGAAATTTTCGAGGATCACTTGACATGGCTTTACTCATGAACAAATTTTCCCAAGCAATATACTTCTTTTTTGTTACATTTTCAAAATAAAAAAAAAAAATGGCTGCCACTCCTAGGGCGTTCGGGTTGGACCCCAACTTTTCGATCGCCTTCATCATGAGATTAACCACAGAATTTAAACTGAAAGTCTTTCTAGTCGTTAACAAAACACCCTGTATATATGTATGTATGTTTTTGCGTTGCTTCGCTTAGCAGAAGTACAACAGTTTGAAGTGTGCTTGAGAATTTTTAATGGCCAACATAGAAATATTGCCCAGTTTGAATGATAAGTGGAGTGCTAAACAATTTGTTTTTTTCCAACATAAAATTAAATATTAAAAAATCGTGTAACAGCTCAGGTAAAAAGTTCTAAGCGTGTTTTCTTTTTTTCTCGATAATTAGGACACTAGAATACTAGGATTAACTTATCTAAGTCAAGTTAGCACCCATTTTTCCCTAATCCAATTTAGTGGCTCAGTCATAGTTTCGGGATTGGAAAAGTTCTGGCTCTCATTGGTAAAGAACTTGACCAGCCCATTTTTGCAAAACTCTCCTGAGGCCAGTTACATACCATCAAGAAAAATTTTAAGCTTTTGAAATGGCGATTCTCACTTTGTGTCGGAGAAACAGTCGCTGCCTTTGGCGTGTCGCTAAATATGTCGTCGTTATGAATTACAACCCCCTTCCTTTTCAAAAATTCTGATTGAGTCTGGTCGACCACCTACTTAAATCTAATTAGTTGCTACCAGTAAAGGTAAGATCGGGTATTTCGAGTTCGATAGGAGCAGCTCATAGCAGATGATTCGCTTCCAATCCCACCAAATACACAACAAAATCTTCTTGGCAACTAATTCACAATTGACGATCATTTCGGCTATACCAGTTAATATCTGCCTCACAATTAGGTTGGTTTCGTTGTATTTCAGCAAGGAATTGCAAGCGCTCCAATCAGTTCAACAGAATTATTTTTCACAGTTCAGCAGTGACCCGCACATCGAACCTCTTCTTTGGAGTAGATTTTTCTTTAGAGTAGATTTTTCTTGAGAGTAGATTCTTCTTGCGAGTTACAAATAAGATTCCAAATAGGTTTCTCGCTTATTAGTTGCTGGGCAGTGAAAAAACTGCTCACAAGCAGGTCCAAAACTCCGTTTTCCTTGATTCCATCGGCATTTTCGCTGATTGGGCTACCAGAGCGTACTTTGTCTTCGAGGTCCATATTACCAGAATGGATTCGTTGAAACCACCGCTTTGCTGTTGCTTGATCTGGCTCCAAAAGCAAACAATTTTCTGACCGCCTCCTCCCACCTTCCAAGTTTTATCTTAGCGGTACTGAAGAGTATATAGAATTTACCCTTTTTTGCCTTTACTTTGAACAGCTGTAGCACACAACCAGCTTCACTGAATACAAAATTATGAAAAAAGTTTTCTTGAAACTTAATGTCACCTTAAAATTTCTGTAAAGTGCGAATCCGTGCGATGTGTATAACGTAAGCCATAGCTCACTAAAGATATCTAGCGGAAAGTAATCAGACCTCTTTTCCTTCACCTATCACCCACTTACATTTCACATCACAGCGCTCCGGGTTTATAAATGATTAAACAATTTACGGAGCTCGTAAATAACAGAAATTAAGGGAAATACCACTTAAAAATCTATGTTGCTTAGGTGCACAAATTTCTCACAAGAGGATAAAGCCCCATTTGAAACTAGCAGAGTACCTTTTGCCTGAGAATAGCATAAAATTGAAGTTTGCACTTCGACCTTAGGCTATTTTGTGCCTTGAAGATAAGCAGTTCGCTAGGAATTTTCGCTTTAGTCAAATGAATAGATGAATTGGTTGCACCAAAAGTGAGTTGAGTTTCGTCTTAAAAGACCATTTCTATCACAGTAGAGCTAATCTAACTCTGGCTTCCAAACGATCTTCAATATCGCAAGTGAATCATAAATGGAGCTAATAGTGCTAGGAGTCTTAATAGATCTTCTCTGTAAGAGTTAAAGTTTTGTCTTTATTTGCTCAGCTTCTCCCTGCATCGAATTTAAATAAAGTATCGTCTGAGTATCTCAAGGTAATGGTTGTACAGGTTAGAGCAAGGTCAGATTGATATACGAGTATTGTGCGCCCCTAAGTGCTTAATTTTAATTATTTAGTATTGCGAGGATTCAAGCCAGCTCCTTAGGAGGTAGCATTTGAAGGTCTTCATCCTCTAATAGGTACAAGCCCAAGACTCTGTTTCTCCTGTGACCTAATGCTGCACAGTTGGTGATCAAGTGTTCCATGGACTCCTCTTCATCACAGCAGAACCGGCATAAACTAGTACTAGATAGTCCTATTGTATCGATGTGCTTATTGCAGGCAAAGTGGCCATTAAATGCACCTCAGAGTAATCTGAAGCCTTTTTTGTCTAGGGTTAGAGCACATTTTGCTGTGTTGGTATTAAAGTTCAGTAGTGATTTTTTTGAGTGATTAAGTCCGTTTGTGCCGTTCTAGTATTCTTTGGTTTTTATTTGGGTCCATTTTTTGGTTTCGTGTTTTAGATTGTTTTTGTTAAAGCAGAAGAATGGAGCTGGTGCAATAAATGACCCTTCCAACCTTTTTTTTTTGGCATAAAAGTCTGCTTTCTGGTATCCTTCGAGTCCCTCATGCCCTGGTACCCAAATCAGGGAAACCTGATTGAAAGTCGCCAGTTTGTTGAATGCATTGTTACACTCTATAAGAACTTTTGAATTGAACGTAAAGCTATTTAAGACTTTGAGTGCTGATTGACTGACCGAAAGTATTTAAATTTTTACTTTTTCGTACCCTCTTTTGGATACGGTTTCCACTGTTTGCATTATGGCGAAAAGATCCGTCATCTCATAATCCTGGATACAAAGCCGGCAGCTTTTCGCGGTTGATAGACTTAACCAGTGTGAATGAAAGCGTTGTCGATTGTCATTGGTTAGGCAAGCAGTGAGCAACTAAATGTCAACCCGGCTTAGTGCCGTTTAACTGTGCGTTTGATGAAATAGAGCAGCCGAGGAGGTTCAAAGACCTCTGTTATTTCTTAATACTTACCCCGCTCTAAGTTTTTTCATAATGTATTTGGGTAACTGAAAGATTATCAGCTAAAGATATGGAATACCAGCGCAAGATTGTGATACCATAGAGTTGTTTCCCGATTGTCCTCCTGCTCAGCAACCTCGTTGCTTTTAAGTCCACAATTCCAGGTACCCAGCTTAGCATACTTGTGTGTTTTTTTTTGCCGACAGAAACTGAACATGGACATATCTTTCCTTAGCAAGCTTAGATGCAAAGGATCTTTTGGAGGGTGCTGGATTAGCTGAAATTAGCATTCCATAATGCTACTCGATGCCTATCGCAAATTAAAATTTGTTAACAAAATCAGTGTTCAATAGGAGCTGCAGCAGAGCACAAACTGTGAAGGTATAACGAAGTGGATGATAGTTGGTGGCCGCCGTAGCCGAATGGGTTACTGCGCGGCTACCATTCGAGCGTTACAAATCTCCGAGTGTATTTCTGCAATGAAAAGGCTCCTCATTATAACCATTTGCAGTTCGGAGTCAGACTAAAATAGCACCTACTGCTTGTCCCCATTTGTGGAACAACATCAAGATGCACGCCACAAATAAGAGAAAGAGCTCGGTCAAACACCTTGCAGAAGTGTACGCGCCAATTATTCATTTAAATTTATTTATTTTAGTTGATAGTTGGGAACTTATAAGTGATGCACTCCAGATCTTGTTGCGAAATTCACTTTAGGTCGGTTTGTAAAGTGATAGTCTCTTCAGATCACGAGCGGTTCGATGTTGCTAATTTGAGTTTCACAAGCTCGTCATGTCGTTGACTGGAAATTACATCACAGCAGCTACGTTCAGCACACTTTCTGTGACCTTCAGCAAAACAAAAAAAAAATCCTGCAAAACGGATTAAGCGAGCATTGGAAAATATGAGCTCGGAAAACTCTAATCGATCACTTAAATTTCAATGCTGCACTTTAACAGAAATTTGTGTTAATATTTAACGAGTCCTTAGGGGAGGGGGAATATATTTATATTATAAATATTGGTGAGTATCGCCGAGGTCACTTAATTAAACGCCAGAAAGGGTTGTTATCGCCCAACTAATAATAGGGATATCAATAAATATGTGTCTGGAGAGGAGACTACGCCACTCATATAAGTGGAAGTGATTGAAGAAAAGGCTGTGAGTGGCGCGAAGGGTAGGGCGGCCGCAAGTACAAAGGTTAATGCTATGGTATGCCGCGACTGTGAACGCCCGCTTAATAATTGACAAAGGCGAGCAGGGCAAAGCAAGGGGAGGGAACTGCATGTGAAACTCGTGCTGCTGATGGCAGTGGAGTGGAGGAAGGGCAACATGAAGCGTAGAAGCAGTAGTACAAAAGTAGCTGGAGGCTTATTAATGCCCGCAAGGCCAACAAGTCTGCCGAGCGTAGTTATTTTCAGTTTAATATGCTGCATGTGGCATGTTGTTGTAGTAAATGCGTTTGAAGCGAGCAGCAGCAACAACTTAATGACAGGCGTTGCCCATTCACTTGTCATGCAATCAAGCATTTGCGGCGATTCCCACAAGACTCGTCATCAAACAAATAGCAATAACAACAACAACAAAAGCCAAGGCGTTCGTTTTTATTCTAGTATTTGTAGATGTGAATTTCAATAGCATATGCCACATGCCACAACAAAAAATCTAACATCATTCGAGTGCATTGATGGAAGCAAAGAAAAAAAAATCATTATTAAGTTAAGTTGGTTGAGCACAAAATGAGCTGGAACTGGCAAAGAGTCACTGCCCGAACCTCTTTGCCATCCTGACACACCATCATTATTGGTGTATTTGCTTTGTTGTTTTTAGTGCATTTTGTTTGTTTAGCAAACATTTTAATGCAATTTAAATAAAGTGCATGCAACAAAAGCGCAACAACAGCAGCAGCAACAGCAGCGGTTTGCTTCCTTACTTCCTGCGTACATCCAAAAATAAATCACAGAGATGAATTTGTTGGCGCGGTAAGGGAAGGGGGGCAGACTTTACAGAAATTGCATTTAGATGAGGGTACGCAGTAAGTTGATTGAAAGAATAAGTGGGTGAGTGAGTGACTGACTGAGTGAGTGAGTGAGTAAGTCAATCAATGCGTTAGTGCCCGCGTGTGCGTGTGTTTGAGTGCGTACACACTTTAATAATAAGTGACAAGCACAACAACAACAACAAACAAATCGCCTGAACGATTGTCAAAGTAACTGACATTTTCAAAGCAAACGGCAAGTGATGGCGAAGCATGAAAAACCAGACGAAGCGAGGGTGAGATACAACAACAAATGCAATAATACAATAAATAGAATACACACACACACATAGACATACAGCTACAAGGCGAGGATCTCTATGCATGTGTGTACATATTTAAATAAGTGTGAGAAGCTGCGGTAGGTAGCTATGCGGTTGCAGCTTTCGAAGGAGTTCACAATTTTGCCTCGATGTCTATGGATGGGGTGACGTAACTTGCTTGTTTGACTTGTCGGACGCATCACAGCGCGTAGCCAAAGGGCAAATTGTCCATTATGTTGATTTGTTTTTGCAAACAATAAGTGCGTTAAGTGTGTGTGGAGAGAAAAACCAACTCTGAGTAGTTGCTAATGTGTGTGTGGGTGTGTGTGTTTGTGCAAATGAGTGACAAGCACAATGTCTTTGGCAGCAAAACAAATACCCAAACACACAGTACAAGCCCAGCAATCAAAAGCTGGGACATGAACTCGTATTTTATGGCAGGAGTCATACTAGTACGAAAGTAACTATTATTGCACTAGTTGCAAAGAAACCAGCAATGAAAAGCTTATCAACTCAGCAAATACTCTGGAGCATTAACTGGGTTTTATGGGAGGAGTATCACTAGTACGAAAGTAGCTAGTATTGTACTAGTTTCAAAGTAACCAATGAGTGTTGCTTATCAAATAAATATATATATATTTTTTTTTGTATAATAAAAGACGCAACGATTATATTTCTTCCATGCAGCTAATGCGATAGGCACAGTCCGCATGACGCTTGGGTAATTTTAGTTTCGGCACTAGACCCAAAAAAGTAGGAACTTGTAAAATGCAGAGATCTAAAACTATTCAGCTACAAAATAAATAAAAAATTAGTTATACCATCGTTGATTTATTAAAGAGTGAAAAAGTGAGTACGATACCTCGCAGGCATTGGAAAAAGTGTATAAATGTTGGCATAAATATCGGAATGATAATTTTACTATAAATGAGAAAATTCTAAACTTTAACCTTTAAACGGCTCTGGAAACTTGAAAAAAAATTGTTGACAAAGTGCAAAATATTTGTAAGTGTATGCTGATGTGCTGAGTGTAAATCTGTAATCAAAATGTACCAATTCCAAATTATGGCAAAAGTTTATGTTTTATTTTATTTTTACTATTATTTTTAATTTTTTTTATTCGTTTTCGCTAACATGCGTTATAGTCGGACTGAAAATTTAAAAGAATGTTGATGCCTACACTTTGCAGCTGCCTTTTTGAATATTTTGATTTTAAGCAAATATTACAATGCAGCGATTTTGGTTTTTCTATAAGAAGCTTTTTCATAGCAAAAATGCTGTGTGAAGGTTTGCCATTGCCTGCCGCGGGACGAGCGCTATTAGTAAAAACTTTTTCTATCATTGGTGTTTCACCAACCCATTCAGCTTATTTTCAAAAGCTTAATATATCTTAAGAATCCTATTTATATTTACTTCAAATTTTGCACGTGCAATCAATCCGCAGAGGAACTTCAAAAAAACCAAATTATTTAAATAAAAACAATAAGAAGAACAGAATTAAAGTTTGAGGAACAGAATTTAAGTTTAAATTTCATGAGTTGTGTAATTTTTTAAAATAAAATATTTAGAAGTCCAAAAATTAGGTAGGTAGAAGTGGCAGTCGGTCTCCAAACCAACTGACTTAGACCGTTGCCGATCCACTGTGATACCTGAGGTCCAATAACTAAATACATTGAAAAAGATAAAAAAAAATTGTATAATGTTTTCGTTCATTACAAAATATTTTTTAAACATTAATTTATCGATTTTTATTTACTTTTCAAACTCGTCCAAAACTGGTGATTTTTGGACCAAATAGGACCACAACTATTTGGACACTTTATGAACTAGTTCACTGACTAGTATAATGCTGATGCAGAAATTGATTATAAATTTACATATACAATTTTATTAATTTTTTCAACTGAGTAACAACTGGTGATTTTCGGACCAAATATTAACTAGTTCATGAAGTAGTACTATGCTGATTTAGAGAATGAGAAGTGCATTTATCAATTCTCATTTACCTTTACAACTCATCCAGTACCAATGATTTTTATACCAAATATAACAATAATTTTTTCAACTCATCCAAAACTGATGATTTTCGCAACAAATTTCGTCTAGAACTTTTGGTGTTCTTTATGAACTAGTTCATTAACTAGTATAATTCTGATGCAGAAGTTGATTAAAAATTTATACATTTTAACTAATTTTTCCAACTAAGTTACAACTGGTGATTTTCGGACCAAATATCGACTAGTTCATGAAGTCGTACTATGCTGAGTTAGAGAATGATAATTGCATTTATCAATTCTCATTACCTTAACAACTCATCCAGTACTGATGATTTTTATACCAAATATAACCAAAATTTTTTCAACTCATCCAAAATTGGTGATTTTCGCAACAAATTTTATCTAGAACTTTTGGTGTTCTTTATGAACTAGTTCATTAACTAGTACAGTGCTGATGCAGAAGTTGATTATAAATTTATACATTTTTACTAATTTTTTCAACTAAGTTACAACTGGTGATTTTCGGACCACATATCAACTAGTTCATGAAGTAGTACTTTGCTGATTTCAAGGATGCTAAGTTCATTTAACAACTTTCATTTAAGTTATCCACTCATCCAAAACTAATCGTTTTTGTACCAAATTCAAACAGAATTTTTTGAATACATCCAGAACTGGTGATTTTTGGGCCGTATTGGCCCAGCATATTTCTAGCCTATTATTAACTAATTCAAAAACTGATGTACTTAAACTGCAAAGCAAACTGGTAGTAAAATAATAGCACAGGGTTCAAAACAACTAGACATGCCGGCAAGGAATGCAGCTTAAATCTACTAAGTTTGAATGCAGCGATGTAAAGCAAAAAGTGTGTGTGTGCGTGCGAGTGTATATGTAAGGATGCGGTTCACTTCAATATTATTTTTCGAGTGGCTGTAAGTGGTTTTCAAAATAATTGAAAATGTATGCTCTGCTAACAGTGCAAAAGCAAGCACTCATACACCAACACACACAAATGCCTGCTACATACACACAAGCACGAGCCTGTCCCTCATCCAACCAACCTTCAACCACCCACATTTGTTATCTATCAGCAGCTGCCAAAGCGGCAAGGAATTTAAATAGTTAGTGCAAGTAGCTGCTAATGCAGAGTACACGCACACAACCACACATAGTGTTATATATGTTTGTATTTGTTAATTTTTGTGTGTGTTTCGAAGGAAATTTAGTTGACTTTGTATATTAGGCTAAATGCCACTTTAAGTCTGGCCAAGTG
The DNA here is from genome assembly GCA_037575425.1 of Anastrepha fraterculus. NCBI lineage: Eukaryota > Metazoa > Arthropoda > Insecta > Diptera > Tephritidae > Anastrepha > Anastrepha fraterculus. The sequence continues at coordinate 47,082 of JAYXIM010003623.1, forward strand.
AGTGCAGAGAGAAATTTCCATTTCACGCTTTTAAAATTTTTGAAAAACTTTCTCTTGGCTAAGTAGTTTTAGTTCTTGGCGTTGTTGTTGTTTATTTGCTAAATTTTGACATGTCGCTGACGCATTGAATCTACTTAGAAGGCGTGACACTGGCAAATTTGCGCACCAAAATGAAAATCAATAAACAACTTGAGACGGGAAGTGAAATTCTGCTTATCACTTTGGAATCAGGTGAAATGAAAATGTGAATTTTCGGCTGCCAAAGAATCAAAATAAGTGTTGATACGAGATTGGTTCACCATGCCCCACTGCATCGCAGAAAGATGCATTTAAATTTCGATCTTTTAGAAAATCATTTCAGCTCAGGCATTACCGGAAATTGTTTGCTCGATGAAGCAGCTAGACAGGGAAAACTTTAGGTGGTTTTTAGGTTTTAGGTTGTTCAGTAAAAATCTGCTATATATTGTTCTCAAGCCTGTCTGATCCGAGAAGGATGGGAAACATTCTAACAGCTAAGTCATCATTGTCAATCGGAGGATGTTTTTGTTGTTGTTGTTGTTTTAACAGTAATAGACGCCTCGTCAATGTAGAGTATATCACCGGTCGTCCTCGTCTGGCTCCTCTAGAGGTAGGCCTAGGAAACATGCTGCTCCGACGGGTTGGGTCCAGAGGGAGAGGGGTGTTAGATGAGTAGGTTTTAGAGGGTATGTGAAAAGAAAACAGTAACAGTGTCGTGCGGGGTATCTTCACATGCTGGACATATGTTTGGTATGTCGGGATCAATTCTGGCTAAGTAGGAGTTTAGCCTGCTAAAGTTACCAGAACGTAATTGTGCCAGTGTTACGCATGTCTCATGGGGAAGCTGGAGCTCTTCATCTGCAATAGGTGGTGGTTGGACTCCGATTACGGCATTCATAGGACGGGAGCTTAAAAAGGTGGTGACGGTCTCCCGGTGAATGTCCTTTATTGTCTGTCTAAATACTGTCTGGTCCAGTAGATTTCTGTCAGTTTTGTGCTGGATCTCGCCGGCATAGTTTAAAAGGTGTCTCCTGACGTGCCTAGGAGGCGGCTCTGGCTTAAGCAGGTGACTGCAAGGGTGAAACCTACGGTAGCACCCCATCAGGAACTGCTTGTTGAGCAGTTTATTGTGCTCCATTACAGGAGACATTTGCGCCTCATTGTGAAGATATTGAATAGGGGACATCAGGAGGCAACCGGTCGCTGTCCGAAAGGCAGTGTTTTGGCATGTATGTAGCTTTATCCAGTGCGTGTCACTAGTTCCAGGCGACCAGACAGGCGCAGCATAGTTTAGAACCGGCCGACCAATTGCCTTAAATGTCGATAGCAACAGTTCTTTGTCTTTGCCCTAAGTGCTGCCGGCAAGCCACTTGCAGACCTTCTTGCGATTTTGGACTTTAGTGGCAATTGCGGTTGTGTGCGCTGAGAAGGAGAGCAAACTCTTAAAGGTTACACCCAAAATTTTGGAATTGTTTACCGTCGGAATCGGTGTGTCATCGACTTTTACCTTGAGGGACAGTTTGACCGTCGTTGTTCAGGTGGTAAAGAGGGTCGCCGTGGATTTAGCGGGGGAAAGTTGGAGATTCCTTGCAGTGAAAAAGCGAGAAAGGTCGGTGAGATAGCTGCTCACTTTGGAGCCCTGACCATCGATGTCATTGCCCGACGCCATTATCGTGCAGTCGTCAGCGTATGAGTCCAGGGAGATTCCCTCTGTTGGTTGGGGGAGTTTCGAGATGTAGAAGTTGAACAGCAAGGGTGAAAGGACACCACTCTACGGTAGTGTCTTAAATGGGCGCCGTTTAAAGCAATTCGTGGCGGGAAGATTAAGTGAATTTGGTTTTGGCTCTATCAGTCCTCCTGAGAAGCAATCAGAAGTAGAGCCACAACATCTAAAGAAGGTTTTAAAGGCAGTCGTAGACATGAGTATAATTCCATGAGGTAATTGGAGTTCGCAGAGAGGCTTGAAATATCTACAGTTGAAGGCTTGCGCATAATTTCTTGCATGATATGGAGTTCTTGGAAATGAGATATATCGCGAGATGCTTTGCTAGTGTCATTGGGCATTTTTGCTCAGTATTGTTTGACATTTCCTCATGGACATTGATACACATTCCACTTAGCCTAAATGGTCCTGACGATAATTGGTTCCAACAAAACAGAGCCACTTAAATCAAGGCTTTATCGCGAGATCAATGCGAAAATAATTCATTTAGCGCTTCGGACCAGTTAATTAGCCACCTAGAACCTGTGACATCAGACCTACAGAATTTTACCTTTCGGGCTGGTTAAAGTACAAAACCTGCATAAGCCGACTACGATTGATGCCTTGGAGGCCAACGTTACTAAAGTGATGCTCGAAGGCGTCAACGAAAATTGGAAGTTCAAGGTGGACCATCTCTGCCACAGTTATGGTCAACATTTAAAAAAATTGCTACTTTTCATGGAAATAAAGATTACCAAATAAATTTTATTTTGTGCTTTTTGTTTTCAGTTTTGAAAAAGTACCACTAAATGCATCACCCGATACTACCTTAAGCATACCAATTTTCCAGGTTTTTCTTCTTTTTTTCTGACCTATCGAAAGCCTTTGCATATCCTTGTTTACTTCATGGTATCAGGCAATATTTCCCTGTTTTTCGCTCCCCCTCAAATATTTTTTGTTACACCCAGCTAACCAATTTTCATTGCCAACAACTCTAAATTTAAGCTGCCACTCTGTACCTCTCCACTGCCATTCATCGAGTTCATTTACTCATCCTCAGTGCCATTATTCCCGCTTTTTCTATCTCTCGCTTTATACGCATGTATGTATGTATGTGTGTATGCATGTATAGAAATGTGTATTTCGCCTCGGTGTTGTCTCTGGCACTTTGCATTAATGAGCAACTGTCAATTTGTGAGTAGCTGTCAAAGCTGACAGTGCCAACATAAGCACACATACACACACATACATATAGATACATATATCTTCTAATGCATGCATAGTCACATATACAAATACTTCTCTTAAGTGAATGCATCAGGCACAGCTTCCTCTGCGAAACTAAAAAAATCAAATGATTGCTCGTCTCGTGGACGCACTTGTTAAATGCTCTGCCTTGCACATATACATACATATGCACACTTATATATACTACAATAGTAAAGTTCTCCCCTTACCTTGACACATTTTAGTTTTGTTTCACTTTTTTTACAGTTTTCGTTTTCCTTTTATTTTTTTTATTTTTCCCCTTCTCTTTAATTTAACAAAAAAAATTTGTTATTGAAGTGAAGAAGTGATGTGACAAATTCTTCAGAAATAATGCCTTTTGATTGATTTTTTAGTTGAAAAGGTCAACTCGCTGGCGGAGAAGTGATTTAGGGGGGAAACTATTCGAGCGTAATTGTTGGAGTGAGGCATTTTTGAGTTGAACGAAAGCAGTCAGTATAGCCGAAAGTTGCGAAAATTCGCAGCGGTAAGAAATTTGAATTATAGGAGTAGCAAAAATGATTATAACCGTAAATATAGTAGGAAGTCTTAGTTTTCAGTGCAAGTAGCAGCAAATGGGAATTATGGGAAGCCACTTAAAAAGTTCTGTCAATCTGATAAGTAAAACTTAGTAGTTGAAAATGTCTTCTCCGGTACTGGCAAAAATTCTATAAGCATGAATCCATAGGCTATTTATCTAGAAAGCCTCTATTTTTTTTTAATTTTAACACTAAACTCACTTACAACAGAGGTGCATAGTTGCGCCTATTGCCCCCCCCATAATTTTTGCTTCCCATAAATTTTTCGAAAATGCTGCTGGATTGGCATTCATTGGCTGAATATAGCATGCACTGCGCCAATTACTATAGCACTAACAATCATTGGAATTTTTTTCTCATTTTATTTGCTTCCTATTTTATTTCAAGAATTTTTCGAGAAAATATTATTCTTTCTCCTACAAAAACCATACAAATCCAAATTTTAGAAATTCAATTACAAAAAAATCAAGTTTTTTTTTATCAAAACTTTCACCTGCAAAATTTTATTTACACCGAATTTTTAGAAAAATCTCGGATCTACAGTTTTGCAGCCATTGATTTTTGGTATATTAAAGTGAAAATTTTAAGTAACTGAAAAATCGCGTTGATTTTTGACATATTTTTTGCTGGCGGTCCTGTGTACTTTCTCCATACTTCGCCTATTTATTATATGAAAAAAAACACTCAATTCTGTCAGCAAAAAAAAAAAAAATTAGAAAACTCAACACAATTTTTGAGTCCTTTGAAACCTGCATTTGAAACCAATTTTTGAAAAAAATTTAGTCCTATGAAACTTTAAAGTCCCTGAAAAAATTAAATTGATAGCAAAATGAAAAACTGAATATGAAGCATTACTACATACATATATAAAATCTATATATAGTTTCATATACATCAGAAATTTTCCCTGGATAATTTTTACTATTGCATGGCATAATAGGTACTTATGCCTGAACACTTGAAAAATCACACTTCCTTTTACTCTTAACTAAAATCCATTCATCTAAAAACGGCGCACTTTACAAGGCTTGGGAGGGTTAATGCTAAAAGAAGTTGAATACGTAAGAAGTTGTATTTGGTATTGGATTGACAGATATTGGGGGTATATTTTTTTAAGCCTGCCGAAAGCGGCCAAAATAGATATCATCTAACAAAGCAAAGCATTATCCGTGCATTTTTGTACAACAACTCAGTTACATTGGCGCCTCAGTTTCTAATACTCCCTTCTTCTTCTACTTCCTGATAGATTACAAATCAATGCTTATCGATCTCAAGATGATTGTTGCTACCGCCTACTACTACTACTACTGCCATTGTTATTAATATCTTTTTTATGCGGAAATTTGATATATCACAATGAAATGCTAATTTTTCCAAATAAATCAAGCCGTCTAAGGCATGAATGAGATATGTAATGTGATCGCTGAGGGGTGTGTGTGGCCGCCAAAGCTATGGAAATGATTAAACAATCAGTCATTTGACGCAGTGATACATATCGAACACTAAGATACACTAACAACAATTAAGGGCTGTCATATGCACGATTTTTATATCAATATTGACATGATTTATCGTGCGATTGCTTTTTTTAGTCATTTTCGACACACAAAACGTAATATTTGAATTTCTCGTTAGTTGCTTGTTTATTGTTTAGCTGTGTGTCTATATGTGTGTGTGTATGTAGGCGTGTAAGCTAAGGAATTGAGGCAAACAAAAAAAAATATACCGAATGCCTATTGTAATGCCGGCAGACAAAGTGGAGACCTGTAAGGCGATGGATGATTTGCAATTGAGTTTTTTCCTTTTATTTCTTTTTTCTCTATCTTTCTATTTAATTGTATTTTACTTATGTATCTTTTGATTATTTTGTGATAATTCATTGAGTGGCTATTTGCCATTTGTGCCAGGCATCGAAGTTCAAATAGAAAAGAAAATTGCGAATAAGCGAAACTGAATGATGACGGCTCAGTTATTAATCGGCTGCTATTGTTACTCGAATTATTTTAATGAGTAAAAATCGAAATAAAGAGCAACATAATTAATTTGAGTCGTTTGTGTTAATGCGCATTCGAAATGTTCGAAAAAAAATTAAAAAAAATGAATTGAAATGAAAACGACTAATCATTCGACCATTTGCTGATGCCGCTGCTTAGTTGGCAATGCCACTGCGCGCGCGCTACTATGGTAACCGATCATCTACAGCATTTGTCCACTGAAATATGGAAATGACGAAAATATTGCAAGCACTCATTTGAAATAGCATTAAAAAGGAAGTACTAAGTTTTGAAGCATTGAGTAAGTTATGTTACGCAATCAACGGTTTAATGCGAGGCCTTCTCTCGCAAATGCAGCACCTCACGCGGCTGTAAGCAAATCAGTGGGTAAATAAAGAAGCAATAAAGTGCCATTTTGGTACTATTATGCGGCCTCCAACAGGCAGATATCTACAGCCAGCCAGAGCTGTTGATATAATGGAGGATATTGATTGAATTTATGATGGCACACTGCCCCAGGCTGTCGAAGAAAGTAGCACCCAGTGGCCTTAATCGCATAGTTGCCAAACCTGGACATTTATAGAGAAAATGCTGAACGGTCTTCTTCTCTGAAAGGTTCCCACTGCTTTGCAATGGGGGTTAAATGATAAACCTAGCTTTTGCGCATGTGAGCCGACCGTCCAATGGCCGATAAACACAGCTACGAGTTTGGAAATTGATTGGCGTGAATTGTTCAGGAGTTTCTGAGTCCTCCGTATATTGTACTGGAGCCAATGGATTTTTGAAATAGCTCATGAAGAATTAAGGCTCCATCTTTTCAACGCTTTCCCAAGAAATAAGTTGTGCAATTTCCCTTCAAGAACAGTCAGGAGATGCAGATGACTGTGTAGGAGGTATCTGAGACCAATTCAGTGCTCTTCCTGGCAAGGTCATCAGAAATTTCATTTCTCTCTATGACCCTATGTCCTGTAACTAGATTAGGGAGATATTATCTGCACACCCAATAGATTTGATCTCCTCCTTACTGGAACAGCCATAACTTTCGGTCGCAATAAGGTCGGTCCTGCAGTGAGTAGTAACGAGTTTAAGGGATGTTTCATGTATAACTTGGAAAACCCGTTCTTCAAAAATTTCAAAATTAAAAAAAAAGAGGGAACAATTTACAAATTTAATTTATGCAGATGAATGGTATATATTTCAGATTTTTATAATATAAAAAATAGAAAGTACTCCAATCGGTTGAGCTATTTTTGGTTTCCTGCAATTTGAAAATAATTTATATGATTTTTTAAAAATATTTTTTGGTGTGAACTCGCCTGTTTTGTAAGTTTTGTTTGATTTATGTTAAGAAAAACCTTCTACGAGGTATTCGCAGCAATGTACGAAAAACTCTGTGAAAATCGAAGGATGCGGGACCTAGTTATTAACTTACATAAATATTTTGTTATTCTATGTTATGTGATTTAGAGATTTATTAAAAATAAACTATGGCAATAATACTTTATGACATGCAGAGGCTTCCGGATTCCCGAGGGGATATTGAAAATTAATCATGCTCGGCTTGCCCTTCCACGTTAAAAGCAGACGACTATATCCATTCATATTGATATTCGTGGGGATGTATAAGTCCACTGGTCTTGTATAAGTCCACTGGTTGGAGATTAGCCTCTTACTAACTTCTCGTTCTTGCTGAACTCCGTGAAAGAATAAGCAAATCACTGGCTGAATTGTGGAAAGCCAAGTCATGGGTTAGCTGAAACGACAATGCGCCAATTAATCGGCTTTCCCAGTCCAAAGGTTTTTACTAAAGTACAGGCTGTAATTTCTAAAAGCAGCCGAAATGGGCACCGCTCACAGCACACACTATCACAGTTGCAAACACCCGGAGAAAAAGAAAATGATTTTCCATTTGCTTGGTGAATACCCTGCCTTATCGATGGAATGAATGGCAACCCTTAGTCCGAGAGACTCGAGCAACTGACAACAACTTGATAAAATAAGTGCTTAAAAATTTATTTTTTCCAAACAGTTGACAGACACTTTGAGCTTAGGCGTAATTTCACGGCTCAACTAGTAAAGTTCATTTTATTGGCTGGATGAGAAAACAGCTTCATACAAGATGAAGTCTAAAATAAACAAGACTAAGCTAAAATAAAAATGACAGGATCTTTGTTCTGATAACTTCAAGTTTATTTATTCAAAATAGACTATTTTTCGCGATCTAAAATCTTTTTGAAAGAGTGTTTCAGGTCATTGACCGGAATGTCCCTTAGGATGTCGGCACAAGCCTTTTGGATAGCCTCTACGGACGCAAAACGTTTTCCTTTCATTGCAAAATGCAATTTTCCAAATAAGTAGAAGCCACAGAGAGCCATATCAGGCGAATACGGTAAGTGATTGATGGTTAAAATACGATTTCTAGTCAAAAAATCAGTCACTAGAGTGGATCGATGAGATTGTGCATTATCATGCAATAAGCGCCAGCTTCCTCCTTCGCGGTATTCAGGGCGAATTAGACGAATTCGGCGATGCAAGAAACGCTTCAAAACGCCAAAATAGAAAATTGCATTGACGGTTTGGCACGCTGCCACGAACTCCTTGTGGACAATGCCCTTGGAATCGTAAAAACAAATGAGCATCGACTTGATTTTTGACTTCTTCAAACGCGACGCCACCATCCAGACTCGTTTGGTGCCTTCCGCTCAGCACTTTGACGTTTAGTTTCAGGTTTATGTTGGAAACACTATATTTCATCACTGGTTACTATGTTGTAAAGGAAGTTCTCATCTTTTCTAGCGCTTTTAACGAGGCCTTTCGAATGTTGAATTCTGAGCAATTTTTGGTCCTCAGTTAAATTGTACCGAATGAAACGTGCACAGACCTTTCGTAAGCCAAAATAATCAGTTGAAATGCGATAAATCGATGTTTTAGAGATACTCAACTCCGATTCCATGAATTTCAACGATGCTTTCGGTTCATTTTTGATAAATTTACGAACAATTTCAATGGAGTTTTTGGTGATTACTGATTTTGGGCGAGCCGTATGTTCATTGCTATTTATGTTCACACAACCTTCTCTGAACCCTGTAACCCACTCATAAACTCTGGCACAAGATAGACAATCATCGCCATAAACTTTTTTCATCAATTTAAATGTTTCGGTAAACGTTTTACCGATTTAAAAAAAAAATTTGATATTAGCTCTTTGTTCGAAACTCATTTTCGTACCGATGACACAAACATACTGACACTTTAGACGCAATAACTTCGCTTCCACTGAATCGAATGTCACCAAGCTTTCACTGGAATTCAGCTAGGGATGTAACTTCCAATGCACTAACTCATTAAAACGATGGCACCATCAAAAAATTGTTTATAACGCCAGTCTTGTTTATTTTGGATCTCACCTTGTAGTTCATCTTCGCAATAAATCTGTTACTTACATTTTCTTAAAGGTCTTCTGCTACATACGAGTAACATAATTTTGCAAGCTACTCTTAACGTTCATAACTCATTGCCCTAATACTGTAGTTGGCTGCTGAGAGCAAGCAAGCGCGCAGCGACGCTACCAAGAGCTGCACTTGTAATGAATTTGCATTTTTTTTTTAAATTTCATTAGCAGTGTGACTATGCCGATGAGGCACAGACAGAGGGCGTTACTTAAGCGGAGAATACCATATCAAAAATAAATGGAAATAAAAAGAAAAAAATTAAAAAAACCAGCAAAATTGGGCGCTATTTATCTTGCATTGTTAGATGATTTTTTCTTGGGTAGCAAACATTTTGAACGTGATAAAAAGGTAAGCAAACGTTGTTGTTTGCCTTTGATACAGGTAAGTGAGTGCTAGTAGTTGTTGTTGTTTTTTGTATATCTTTAGTATTTATTTTTACTTGCTATTGTTTGCTATATTTTTTCAGCATTGTTTGTTTTTGTCTGTTGTTGTTTTGTTGTTGTCGGTGTTCCACCAACCTATTCATGGCTTTTGACAATTAACAAATATCAGCTTGTTTGGGTAAGCGAGTGACTGCATGCACAAAGCGTTTGCTCACTGACATTTACACATGTTTTCCTTGGCTTGTACAAACAGCTAGACAAGCCACGGAAACAAAAAAAAAACACCAAAAAAAAAATAACAAATGCTCAGCATGGCGAGCGACCAGGCGGGCGGATAACTCAACATGAAGTGCGTGTATAAAATAAATAAGTGCAAGTGCGTCCAACAATATGCGTTTGCCAGACGAATTTTCCCGTGCCGCCGATTGTGTAATATGGCAGCCGTCAAAATTTTTATTTCCGCCTTGTCATGCTGGCCGACGCTGTCGCACATGCGTAGACGCGCAGACAATTGCGTACGTCAGTTTTCAATTAGATTTCATGTTTTCATTATTTCTTTCACTTTTCGTTTTTTTCTCTTCAGTTGCGGGGTTGTTGGCGAGCGCAACATGGCGTGAATTGCACAAAATTCGATTTCGACTAAGTAATATAAATTTCGACATTTCTACGGCGCCTCAGTTGGAGTAAGTGCCACGGGAGGGTGAGAAAATCATATTTCAGTTAAATATTTCAATTATAGAGCTGAAATTTGTGTGTGTATAATAAAGTGCAAGTGAGGGCGCCTAGTAAAATATTTCGAAAATTCGGTTTCTTACCGCATTCTTACTTAACTCTCTTTAAGGCAAAATTATAAAATTAAACATTTTTTATGGAAACGGAAAGATGATGACTATACTAAAAATTTGCTGTGGCGTGAAAATGGATCGGAAAAATTGATTTCAATATTTGAATTAAAGGAGTTTTAATAAAGGGAATTTTTTGTTAATTTTTGTAAAACTTATTTCTTGTTTAAAAGTTTGCTTATCTCCAAAATGAAATGAAAAAAATAGAACCGGAGTTATGACCTTTTCTAGTTAAGTCTCCAAGCCAAAAGCTATGAAATTCTCAAAATTTCGATCAGTCCCGTTTTTAGCTCCAATAGAACCGTAGTTCGAATATATGGAAATTAGTGTCCCAGCAAAAAATAACGAAATTTGAAAAATTACAAAAAAATTTTGCATAAGCGTCGCCTTTCAATAAACATACAGTGTTCCATTATTGGTACAAATGTTCGAGATAATGAAAAAAGAAGACTTTTTGAATATCTTACAGACCAAATTGCCGAACTTTGTTAACCTAAGCGCATATCCAACAGAAGAATTTATACTTTAGTAAGAGCCATATCGCGAAAATTGTTCAAGAATGGATAAAAAATCAGGATATCCAGCTTTTAGAATGGCCTTCACAGAGTCCCAAGTTAAGCCCGATTGAAAATTTATGGCTAAAGGTCGCCGAGCAAAGTTGTCTAAATATTGGGTTGGGGAATAATTTCATAACGTTTTTATATTTTCTTTTGTTTTACAACGATTCGTTTGCTGTTTGGCTAAGAGTATATGTTCATTCCCTAGAACTTTTTCTGCTCTGCAAATCTTTGCTAATTGTGTTTTTGAGTTATTTAATTTTTTATTAGTTTTGAGACATAAAAATGGAATACCCAGAGGCAAAAATCAACATTTTCGTCTGGTCTTCTTTGCCTTTCATCAAGGTCAAAAAGCTGCCGAAGCAGCCCGGGACATTTGCGACGTGCGTGGAGAAGGTGTCATAGGCGACTCTGAGACATGGAAATGGTTTGCAAAGTTCAAAACTAGCAACTTCCACGTCGACGACACGTTTCGCAGCGGAAGGCCTTCTGAATTCAATGAAAAATATCTCAAATCACTTTGGAAGTAGAACGGTCACCAAACCAGTCCTGAATTGGCGAAAAAAATGAGCTGCGATCAAAAAGCTATTCCCAGTCACCTTCATTCAATGAGATTTACCAAAAAATAGGGAGCCTGGGTACCTCACGAACTCAACGAAATAAACAAAGAAAGTCGCCTTCAATTGCTTCTCAGCATCTCGCCTGCCATCGAGCAACACGCGGTCATAATCAGCGCTTTTTATACGGGACTGTCGCGGGAAATGACAAATGGTGACTACACATGCCAATATGAAGCAAAGAAAGTTGTGGGTGGCTCTAGAAGATACGCCATAGCCGAGAGTGAAGCCGGATCTCCATCCAAAGAAGATCCTGATATGCGTTTGCTGGGACTGGGAGGGCATGGCACACTGGGAAATGCTCGAAAAGAATGCCGCGGTCATCAAGGACATCAGGCTCAACTACACCGCGTGAATGAAGCTATTCGACTGAAAAGGCCTGATCAACATCGTCAAACCACACCCCTTCACGACAACTCCAAACCCCTTGTTGCACAAGTCGTCAAAGCCGAATTCCAAAAGCTTGAATGAGAGGTCCTTCAGCACCCGCCGTAGTCTACGGACCTTGCACCAACCGATTACCATATTTTCCGCTCCCTGTCACACCATATGAAGGGTGTTACCTTCGATAACAAAGATGCTTTTAAAAACTGGCTGAACAATTTCTTTGACCCCAAACCAGGCTATTTTTGGCGGAGCGGCATCAACGAATTCGATGCCGTCGAGAGGTGGGAAGAGGTTGCAAACAGCAACGGCGAATATATATTTAATTAATTCATTTATATGGTTATTGTTTTTTTTAACAAAAGTCTTCGGTAAAAATGCTACGAATGTTGTACTATTGTGCTATATTGTTAGATCTTTTTTATCTTTTATCTTTTTGTAAACTTGAAATAAAACGCTTTTTTAAGAAATGAAACATTTAACCTGAAATAGTTTTCCCAGGACAGTCGGTTCTACGTTACCGGAACGACCCGGACTTATATCCGGCCAAGGACTGTCACTTCAGCAGCATTCCCCATATATGTATGTATGGGGAATATTTATGCTGCTACAATAACAACAACAACAAGATTTGATAGCAATATTTTGGGAGATTTTGAGATCTTTCAAGTTTGTATACTTGCCTAGCGCTTGCTGAGCTGATACGAAACCCCCTCTCCAGGAGTAGTCCGGAGGTAGTCAATGGGATTCGAAGTCCCCTGTCTAGCCAGCTAAGACGCTTCGCCGCCTCTAATGTTGCTATGACCAGATCTAAAAGGTACTTCTATTAGAATATCTGGTATGCGACTTGTTGTTATTCCATAAATAAAAGTACCCCCATTTTTTTACTGCCTCCGGTTTTTTATGAGAAACCTTTTTCATGACAGAATGTCATTGCTTGCCAGGGACCAATCGCTATTAAAAAAAAGAATTCTATCATTTGATGTTTCTTGCCCACAGTGGGTTTCGAATCTTGCCCTTTAGAATGGAAGTCACGCATGAAAGCCCATTTTTTTATGGTGTTAGATACACGCTTATAAAATAATATGGTAATGTAAAATAAATATCCAAAAATGTTTTTTCGCTAAAAACACTGCAGAGAATACTCGAGTTTGCACAGGAATTTTTGTATTTTCAAATTAGTTCCATCTGGAAGGTTTTGTTTACATTAATTGCAAACTAGGTGTATCTGTATCTAAAAATTTCTTAAAAAATTATAAAGTTTTTTTCGAACTGCAACAAATTCAACACCAGCCAACCTACTGGAGTACTGTTACTTAGCTATAAATCTTTGATGTGCCTACTACCACTTCGCTTTAATCAAATTTATGAATTATCTCCTATTACCAGAAAAACTGTTAAAACAAAAGGAGCGTTTTCCTATTGCTGTTTGTGTGTGTGTATGATGTGCGCAAACTTTACTAAGTGGAACTAAGCAAACAAATCAAAGATGAAAAATGTGTGCTCTCCGATTTAAATATATCTCCATTTGTTATTGTGCTGCTCACTACTCTTTCGTATTTAACTACTTTACCTCAGCGGCCACAACGGATATTTGCTAATATGTATTGTATACAAATTCATTTACCGTTTGCCATCGCTGAGTAATAGAACTTTTGTTGTCTTTATTCTCTCGCTCTCTTAGAAATAGTTATTATTGGAATGCCGTATCCCGCTTAATTGCAGTCATTTGCCATAAACCTCATTCTCCATTGCTCTCGTTAGCACCTTTCATGCTCAGCAAACCCACTGACATTCGCCTCTTGAGACCAACGCTCTCTCGATGTCACCTAGGCACATCAATTGTCACTCGTTAGAAAACATTAATTTTATAGCATACGAATTTGCTATCGTTTTCATGCTTGTCAACACATGTAAAAGCAATCGTAAATGCACACGAGTGTGAGCGAGAGTGCATGTGTGTGTGCCTTTGATCCCTAATGGCACTCACTAACAATCAATTATCATTTAACATTCGATTTGCTTTGATTTTCTGACATTAGTCGTTGGTGTAATCTACTTTTATTTGTGTTGTAATTGTAATTCTCATTTCTTTTTTTCCAACACCCGACCTATTGTCCTTTCGATATTGTTGTTGTTACGAAATTCTCGTTAATTAACACTTTCACCGCCATCAGCGTCATAAAACCATAATCAACAATTTGTGCTGACGTGCGGTGGCTACCGCGACCACGCTGTCTATGACTGTAACATTTGGCTCTAATTAATTTTAATTTTTTTTTTGTTTTTTTTTGCCCAAACACACAGGCGTATTTGTTTTGTTTTTGCTTTATAATTATTGTCACATATGCAATTGTCATTGTTGACACAATTCAATTATCGCTTTGACGTTAGTCTAAATATTTGAACCCACACACACACATACACACTGTTGCATAAGTTGTTGCACGTTAATTTGTGAGAATTTCTGTAAATCGTCACATTTTTGGGCGTTGCAACGTGGACATGTAATTGTAAATAACGTTGAACGATATTGTAATTAACAGCGTAATGGCTAATTGGATAATGTAATTATCAAAACCTGGGAGGTTGGGTCGAAAAATATTGCTCGATGGGCTGTACGAAGTGGAAATGTTCAAAATTTAAGTGGAACAAATTATTAGTTATTGGTAACATTTTTAAAATACTCACGCAAATTACAGTAATTTGAGGATGGATTACAACGTGTGGCATGGTAAAGGTGGTGAGGTATAATGAAGCCTAATTTTGGTGTCAATGTCAACGATTTCGTTTGGAGCATATCGCCCAATTGTATGCTCTAAGCTGCACTTTCTCGCGCACTGAAGTTTTTCGCCTACTTAAAATTTCAGTGGAAACATTAAGCCCTGTAACTGCTTATTTTATTGAAATTTCATTGAGAAAGAGATAAAAATACCTAGAGATTCTTTTTTGAGAAAGAGATAAAAATACCTATTTGGGAAAGGAATAAAGGATTAAAATTTTAATCAAAAACATGTCTCGCTAACTAATACTACCACTCTACTATATCTGAGAAGAGAAATTAACAGGCGCATATTTTTTATGAGCAGCTTTTTCATGGCAGAAATACACTCGGAGGTTTGCCGTTGCCTGCCGCTATTAGTAAAAACTTGTTCTTCATTTTGGTGTTTCACCGAGATTCGAACCTACGTTCTCTCTGAATTCCGAATGGTAGTCACACACCAACCCATTCGGGTACGACGGCCGCCATATTATATTATAAGTTGATCAAAAAGTTCGCGGAACAACCGCCAGGTGACGCTCTAAGTCAACTGATTTGAGTTTTGTTGTTTTTTGTTTCTTTGTTAAGTTGCCACATCTGTAATTAACATTCCTAACAAAATTTTATTGCAATTCAATACAAAGATTTTGTGTTAAAAATGGATTATTGTTGCACATTTAAGTCCATTTTTGAAAGAGAAAAAAAAACAAAAATCAAAAACACGAGTAGAGGTAGATTTACTCAAGACTGCGTAACTCTTACAAATATCACAAATTTTATAAATGTTTTTAACACAAAATGTTTGCATTAAATTGGGAAACTGTTTCAGTAATGATACTATAAGAAAACACCCGCTTAGGAATGGCATGAATATGCCAGAAAAACTTGAGAGCCCATCGAGGACGAAGAACATAGTGGCAGACCGTCAACATCGAAAACTGATGAAAATATCAATGGTTAGATTAGGTTATCCAGGTGGCTTGTCTAAAACAAGACACTCGGTGGTCCTAAAGCCCATTGTGATACCTATAGTTGATTCCCATTCTCTAACTAAGTAGCTTAAACCACTTAGACTTTTTAAGAAGGTAATTAGTTCCTCAAGCGAGGTATTTTGTGAATTCTCCAGGTTTTACGACCTGTAACAAGCTCCAAGAACTCCTTATTGTTGCATTGCACCACCTTGATTCCCTTGTGCCATTTGACAACATCGAACAGGACTCTGTTTTTAATGGAGCTTTGTTTGATGTGTGTTATTATTTTCCCTTCTAAAGGTAGCCACTTCTCGTTTGTGATTTTACCTTCCAACTGGCCACGGTGGACAACGTAACGCCAATGGTGATTTGAAGCTTGACAATGATTTCATCCGCTTGTTCTCGGACGCCTGCCTGCCATCGAATATCTGTCTTTTTGATGCTGCGGCTGCCGTTTTCCTTGTCAAATCTGCAGCTTTTGAAGGTCTCAAGTCGGTGGCAGTTTCCGTTTCCGAAGGCTTTGTTTCACCTGAGGCATTCGACTTCGAAGGCTGTTCCGGCTTTCGCAGCGGAGGTGCAGTCTGGCTTTTTCGGACAGGTTTATTTGGAAACCTCGCGTTCAACTACCGTCGTACTCAAAGCATGCTGCTTCTTGTATTTTCGAACGTTGCATGCGTGCTTCTTTCTTAGCGCTTTGTCCTGTGCGGCAAGACAACTTGGGTCACGTTTACTCAGCTTCTCAAAAAACTTGTAACCCAAATTTAGCTTCTGTGTTGTCCACCGAAAGTCTCTGTAATGGACTATCATCCGATTTGGTCTTTGGTTGAGCGGGAGGCTTTGCAGCCTAGTCTTTGGGCACTGCGGATATCCAAGATATAGTATAGACTGCTTTCGAAATCACTCCTAATTTTGGCCTGCATAAGGTCAAGCTGTTTTACACCAGTAGTTTGCCGATTGTCTAGACCTATGGTAACCATCTGAACAACCGGAATCGCTCTAACCTGATTCCTGCACACAAACTACTGGGTCTCTGGAGAGTTTAGAACCCTCTTTAGCCGGATACTGAGGGCCAGGCTGATTGAACATTAGACAGGGATGAAAGAAAAACTGCCCAATAACCTCAAATTAATGATCAGAGAGCTGGCAGACGACTTTAACATTGCTTATGGACTCATACAGGGCATTTTGGTCAATGATTTGGGTTTGCGCCATGTTGCTTCAAAGTTGGTTTCAAAGGCTATGAATTTCATGCATAAAGGGACCGCTTTGATATCGCCAAAGACATGATTTCCAGGGCAAGGGTCCGACCCAACGTTCATTCAAACGCAGCATTACTGGAGGCGAGACGTGGGTTTTTGAGTGCGAGACTCAATCCGGACTTGAGGCGAGTGAGGTGGGCACTCCGAATGAACCAGGACAAAAAACCACGTCGTTTTCTATCAAAAAAGAAAGCGCTGATCACGGCTTTTATGGACTACAACGGTCTTGTGCACCACGAATTTATGCCAGAAGGTCAGACAGTCAATAAGGACTATTATTTAGACGTTATAAGACGTTTACCTGAAGCAATTCGCTAAAAAATAAAGGATTTGTGGGAAAACAACTTGTGAATTTTGCGCCATTAAAACGCACAGTGTCATCATTATCCATGAATTTTTGACCAAAAACGAAACGAATACCATGCAAGAGTCATTGAATTCATCTGATATGGCGCACTGCGATTTTTTTCTGTCTGATCGTGTCGAAAAACCACTACAAGGAACCCGTTTTAACAGTTGATAGGAAGTAATGAAAAAGTCGAAGACGGCTCTGGTGGCTGTACAAAAAAAAGTTCCTGAAATAATTCACACGTTGGATCAAAAGCTGGAATAAGTGCGTCACAGTTGATAGCGAGGACTTTGAAGGCGATAATAGCGCTTCTGAGGAATAAACTTGAGTTACTTTGAATTTTCTGAATATATACCGGGAACTCTGTGATCTGGTGTTATTTCCGATAAAAATTTTAAAACTTAACTCTCCGTAAAAACAAACTTAGACCTTCTGGGTTACTAATCTTTTCGGCAAAGGTGATCCTCGTGGCATCCTCTTCCATTATTATTAGTGCTTGTTCGTGTTGAGTAATATTTTGGGAAAATTATTAGATGATGTAATGAGATCTACTACTGGAAGAAATTCACGTAGTTTGAGCGGTAGTTCCCTGCACTCATTCTTCAATAGCATTTCTTGAGTTGAGACTTACCCTGTGTGTTTTGACATCTTCATTTGCATGAATGTTTGTAAAGAGAAAAGCCACGTACCTGAAAATAAAAGAGAAGACCAAGTTAGTATAAAATAATCGCTTTGTATTTTTGCAAAATGGAGAAATTCCAAAAAAAATAATAATAGAAAAAAATGTTTTTAATTTCAACATCATTTACATAAGTGCACCCCATCTCATTACTTATTCGCTTATTTTTAGACTCCAATTCCTTAGAGTCCCTTGTTTTTGGATTTTTTAACAAATATGCGCAGCCTCTTTTGTAATACAGATAAAAGGTGTCGTTTTTAATACCAAAATATGCACCTACAGGTGAATGCTTTCACATCCACTTAACAAAAATAAAATAAAAAACAAAAATTAGAATAGTTTAGTTTACACAAAATGCATTTTTAAGATAACATTCTAGCCACCTTGCAGTTGCCTGTGCCACGACGAAACGACTATAGTTACAAAATACTTTAATTCATGCTAACCGCAGCTTATCTACAAATTGATGCCTTCGTAAGCCACGCTTTACGCATAAATGCTCACCTATTTACGACGCAAACAAATTATTCCAGCGATTAAAAAAAAACAAGAAAGGCTGCAGCACTTCGTAGCATCTGAGTCGAAAAGCAGAAATGCCATCAGCATTTTATGGTAAACTTTAATGGAATATTTTGACTGCGGTTCTCTAGGTAGATTGAAGCGAATTAAAAACAACAACAAAAAAAATACAGACTTGACATAAAAAAATAAGTAGTTAATCACAATTAGGCGTGAGATGGACCTATAAACGTGAGAGAGCTAATAAGAGTCTAGAAAACCATTAATAACTCTATATAAGTATGTGAGTATGTATGTATGTAGGTGTGTTGATCTAGAACGTAGAGACGGTTTGTAGTTACATACGCCTCATAATTATTAAATTAGAAATGCAGTTGATGCCACATTTATCTGTATTATAAATAGCTTAGATATGGTCGGTCATACATTAAAATTAGTCATACACACAACAACAACGCAAGCCGTCTGGAGTTTAAAAATGGGTCATGCTGTGATGTGGAGCAAATCATGAAATTTTGTTGTTTTTAAATTTGGTAAAAGAATAAAATCATAATTAATGAAAAGAAGGCGGAGGAATAGAATGTGTGAGGTAAATGAGCTGGGACAGATGAGAAGATTGGAGACGTAAGCAATACGCTGGCGCTTGGCGACAATTTTGCTTATCATAAAAGGGCTCTGTGAATGCTGCGAGGAGGCATTCTAATACCTATTAACACTATACCTAAACTGCAGTTTAACTGTAACAAATGTAAAATTATTTGTTAACACGACGATACGTGCATTTTAGCAATTGGAGATGATGAGACACAGTCCTCTCGCAAACTTCAGGAAGATGTTAACAAAATCACCGAATGGACTACAAAGTGGCGTATAAAACTTAATGAAGCCAAGTCACTTCATGTGGATTTTACAAACAAAAAAATTCAATATAATCCTGTATATATTTCTGGCACGAAACTTCCTTACTCCAATACGGCGAAGTACTTAGGGATGACGCTTGATGCCAAACTATGCTGGAAAGAGCACGTTAAAATAAAACACGTGGAATTAAACCTCAAAATGCAAAAATTAAACTGGCTTACTGGAAGGAGGTCTCCTCTTTCCATACAAAATAAACTTTTAATTTATAAACAAGTATTTAAACCTGTGTGGACATATGGTATACAGCTATGGGGCTGTGCCAAACAAACACATATCGAAAAAATACAACGATTTCAAAACAAGTTCTTAAAGAACGCAGTAAACGTGCCATGGTATGTGAGGAACACTGATTTACATCGTGATCTCAGGATGTCATTAGTATCAGAAGTTGTCAAACATTACGCTGTAGCTCATGCCGAAAGACTCGAAAAACATACTAACCCGGAGGCTCGGCGACTTGCCAATTTAGATGACCAATGCCGGAGACTTAAAAGAAAAAAACCAAATGATCTTGTTCCAGAAATTTTGACGACTGACAATAAAATACCAATACCAATAAAAGTTTATGTTAACACCAATAAAAGTCTGTCTTAATAAAATAACAGATCCTGTAAATACTAATAACAGACCTTGTAAATGTTAATAATAAATTCTTATAATAGTCTCTGTTAACACTAATAACAATTTACTAACACAATTGGCTGTCTCTGTTAAATTAT
This sequence comes from Anastrepha fraterculus, assembly GCA_037575425.1. Taxonomy (NCBI): domain Eukaryota; kingdom Metazoa; phylum Arthropoda; class Insecta; order Diptera; family Tephritidae; genus Anastrepha; species Anastrepha fraterculus. Next base: position 67,014 of record JAYXIM010003623.1, read on the forward strand.
TTTCTATAACGAGCGAGGGCCGACAACAGTCACTGTTAATACTAATAATAGTCGCTGTTCATAATCTCCTGTAATTCTAAAAGCAGCCTCTCTTAAAATTATATTATATGTACTAGCAACAGTATATGCTAATACCAATAGCAGTCCCTGTAAAAGTCTCATTAACCATGCATTATAATTCTAATAACAGCCTCTGTTAATACTAATAACGGACCCTCCAAATTCTAATAGCAAATTCTCATAATATCCTCTGTTAACACTAAGAACAATTTATTAACACAGTTGACTGTCTCTGCTAAATTCTCTTCTCTAGCGGGTGAGGGTCGATTACAGTCAATGTTAATACTAAAAACCGTCACTGTTAATACTAATATAATACAACCCTCTTTCAATACTAGGAGCTTTCGATTCGCCACTTTTCTGTTCGCTATCTCTGGGTTCTGCTCACCAACTAAATATTTGCATGTGAAAGCATAAACAAAATTTTCGAGCAATATTCGCCCAATACCTCATAAAAGTGGTGTAACTCAATGTTTTATAAAAAAATGTAATTTTAGGCAGCTCTATTCCAGCACTGCCAAGATATGTTCATTTTTAACACCTGCTTGATCTATTCGCCACTTGTTAATGCTTGTTGAAACGAAGAGGCCTACTATTAACAGTCTCTGCTCTCAATCTCTACTTCTAAAAGTCTTTTTTATTCCTCGCTAAAGGCCTCTTCACGCTGCGCGTAGCCAATCTTAAAGTAGGCGTTTATAGATACAAATGGTTAAGAGACAAATTATGATTGAGGTGAAAATATTTTTATTAACAAAACATCACTAACAGCCTCTAGGGTCTACGAGTGACCAATTTTTAAAAGACATGCCTTGGAATCGAGATAGTTTAGAGACAAGCCCTTTAGACCTAGAAATATTTTACAATACTTTAATGAGCTTACAAGAAATACTTTTAACTACCTATCGAGAATTTTTCAGAAGGCTTCATTAGACTCATCTAAATAGCAATTTGATATACGAGTAAGTGGGGGTAGTATAATTTCTTTTTTTCGGTGTTCTGGTAGAGTTCAAATGCTCACTTTTCAGAGTAGGCCAGTATATGCTGCTCTAAACTTTACAGAATTTTATTAAATATAGAAATCACAAAATATTTGTTTTAAATTTCAGCTGTACGCCGACATCGACGTAGTAAACCTAATTAAAATTCAGTGGCTGCGCTTGCTAAGTCACATTGAACGAATAGACAATGACGCTCCAGCAAAAAAGGTGCTGTTTTCGAAATGCACTGGTGGAATGCGCAAAAAAGGACGTCCTCATCTACGTTGGAAAGACCAAGTCGACGACGGCCTAGGCGCTTTTGGTGTCTAACTGGCGTCAACGCGCGCAATGCAGAGGCGATTGGAGCAAGATTTTGGTCGCGACAAAGGCCGACTATCCGTTGTGGTTGCCAGCTAAGCAGGTAAGCTCTTATTATTGGTATTATTATTACTACTATTTTATATTGTTATTGTTATAGAAGTTTATTATAAAAAAAATTAAAATTTAAAATTTAAAGTTATTAAAACCATTCAAAATATATACTTAGCTTATCAGGTAAATAAGTACTTGGAAAAATGAGATATTCTAAAAATTCTGAATGATCACTACAATCGATGTATGTATATTCAGAAAGCTTAGAAGTATGGCATGATGCATATTTTGAATGGAGATGATAGTCTCTCTTCAAGGTACAAGTAAAGGGTTTTCCAATAAGAGGTGTTATTTTGATATTCAAAGAAAAATGGTATTGTTTTAATATAAATGATCGGATGTTTATTTTATTATAAAGGGGAAGGTATGCCGTTAATAGTGGGAATTAACATCAGGCAAATTACCACCACGACCACGCTTACAGGACAATATCCTTTTCATGAAATTTTCCATAACTGAGCTGCAAAGTGGCTGCCCTATGTCCTCGATAGCCTCACGAATTCCATCTTTGAGGTCTTGAATCGACTGGGCTATTGGCGTAGACCTTCTCTTTCACGTGGCTCCAAAGAAAAAAGTCACAAGGTGTTCAATCACAAGATCTCGGTGGCCAATTGTGATCACCTCTTCGAGAGATAACACAGTCCGAAAACTTTTCCCGTAAAAGATCAATGGTTTCGTTGCTTGTGTAGCACGTAGCGCTGTCTTGTTGAAAATAAACGTTGTCCAGATCAATACCATCCAATTCCGGCCACAAAAAATCGTTAATCATTTCTCGATAACACCTGTTATCGAAAAACCCTTTATATATATATGTCTATGACATATAACACGCCAGCAATCACCTGAGATATGTTTTGACACTCAAGCAGTCAATGCAGAAAATCAGCGTCCCATTTCTTCAGTAAGTCTCACTAATGAGTGCTTAAAGAGTACAGAGTACTTACACTAATGAGAGTAAGAGCTCTTAAATTTTTGCAGCTAATTTTCAGTCTCTCATAGACTTTTCAAAAGAAGCAATGAGCCTCTTTGATTGTCTTCTTTCCTTGAACTAAGCACCAGTGGGCAACAGGCTTAGCTTCTTTCTGTCTGTTCGATAATTCTGTAGCATAACCCTTGGAAGACAAGAAGGCTCTAAACCATATCCGTAAACCCGTCGTTAGGTTCCACGTTTTGTACGACCGCTAACACTTTTTCTGTCTTCACTTTCAGATCTTTTATGCGCAGGAACCCAATTATTATTTCTGGTTTTCAATTGCTTCAGTTTTGACTTTGCAGTCGTTCTCGAGACTCGCCACTCATTTATCCGAGTTTAAGTGCTTTAAAGCAGCCTGACTATCTAATATCATTTGGTCTCATTTGTCTTTCAACAAATATATTAGCGGGCCATTTTATTGATGCAACCTTCACAATTTTTTCATATGACTTTCAATAGTCTAATAGTGAGTCAAATGAAGTCTGACGCTAAAAAGCTCCAACTTTTTTTCAGCTTGTCTGTTAAATGTACTGTTAATGCGTGTAGAGCCCAATGTTGCTGATTTATTCTCATACAAAAAAAAAATACAAAAAAAGTTATAAATTTTTCTTTATTGATTTTATTCAATGGTTTTTCCAAATAAATTATTAATTGTATTTATGAGAATACCATAAAAGTAGGCGGTTGCTGAATGGAGCATCGCACAACTAAAAGCATTGGCGGCAGACAGCAAGCGACACACAACAACTAATATAAAAAAGCAGCAGAAAGGCGCAACAAAAATAGAAAGAATTCAAGGTAAACAAAAACAACAAACAACTATGATGCCAACCAAGTGTGGCTCAGGTGAGTTGAGTCCTGATGCTGCTTGAACCTTTTCTCGCATACACACACAGGTATTTGCGCCTAAAAGGGCTCTCAACAATAACAGCCACTGTGCTTCAGAATGCACACAAAAAATCACTAAAACATGCAGCATGCTAGCGTAGTCGTTGTTGTTTTAATGCATTTGCTGGTGACGCATCACCGATGGTATTTGCCCCATAAGTTTTTTTTTTTTGTTTTTTTTGGCGTAGCCTTTCCAGCCGCCATTCGCTTTCATTCTCTCAGTGCCGCGCTGCGGCTTATCTTAATGGCTGGCCATGTTCATACAAAATACTCGCTTACGCCTAGCCGTTGTTGTTGTTATACAAGTGAATGCTGTTGCATACAAATATTACAAACAAGCATGCTGTTGTTGTTAATGTTGTACTACATTTATTTATTTCAGTTTTTTTTTCTGTTCCTCGCTTTTTGTCCCATTGACTACGCAGTCAAATAAATTTATTAATTTTTGATTAAAGCAAATGGTGTGGCTGAGAAGAAAAATGGGAAAGGGCTACAAGCTACCACTACTACCTCCATCATCGCTGAATACCGAAACATTGGTTGAGTAATATGACCGAAAAGTTTATATAAATTTGTTTTATATTTTTTTGTGACACACACAAAAACTGGCACACCATTTCTACATCTGCTTCTATTTATGTCGTTGCGCCCACCGCAGCGTCAGTTTGTTGTTTTGCTTTGCTTTTGTTTTTGTGTTTGTTATTCAGTTGCTTGTGGGCAACACTGGTGAAAAATGTGACGCGTAGCAAATTAAAGTGTTTGTCCACGAGAGAGATATGCAGATATGGCTGAACATGCATTAAGACTAGAGTTGCCACGAATAGTGAATTGGCCGAATACCGAATACCGAATATTCGGCAACGCTGTCGGCCGAAGCGCCGAATATTCGGCCGCCGAAATACATGCTTGTCGGGGGCGCGTTAGCTGGAATAAGTTGTGATGAATCTAGTAGTACCGATGACGATTCTTCTCCAATTCGTAAAAAAAGAAACTTGAATGAAAATGATAGAACTATGGAAATACACGACAGTTTCTGGAACTGCTTTGAGGAAGTCGCTACAGATAATATGCGAAATGCTAATAATGAGGAGGACGTGGAGCGGAATACTGTGGCAAACGAGTTGGATTTTTATTTGAAAACAGGTCGCCTAGATCGGAAGGCCAATCCTTACAAGTGGTGGTTAGCAAATGAAAACCAATACCCAAACCTTTCGAAATTCGCTAAAGTTTATCTTTCTTCTCCTGGAAGTAGCGTGTATAGTGAGAGGTTATTTTCTGAGGCTGGTAACATTTACGATGAAAAGCGTAATCGTTTGCTACCAAAAAATGCTGAAAAGCTTGTTTTTATCCCTCACAACTTACCACTGATCAATTTTAAATACTAAAGTGTTGTAATTTGAAAATAAATACATAATTTTGAGTAACATAACGTGTCTTTTTTACATGATTTGGTATTCGGCGTTCGGCCGAATAGTACGTATTATTCGGCCGAATACCGAATAGCAAAAAAAGTGGCCGAATAGGCCGAGTACCGAATAGTTGCCGAATATTCGTGACATCTCTAATTAAGACATCGGGTTGAAGACAATATGACACACAAAAATATGAAAATATTAATATATGTACGAGTAAAAACATTGTGTGTGGTATTTACTAGTTGTTGTTTTAGTATTTTTTTTTGTTAATGTGTCAACAATGCGAAGAAAATGGAAGCAATGGTTCACCGATTATGAAAAACATTTGGAAATTATCAACGAAATGCTGTTTTAGTTAAGCCAGCAGGCCAAGAGAAGACGAAAAGCATAAGAAGCTTCGAACAATAAAGCAACAACAACAATCCAATCAAGAACCAACCAACTACAACATAGCAAACTATGTAGAGGTTCTGCATATTAGCAATGTGGATCCGAGCCTTGTAGGATTTACGAGGATCGTTTGAAAAATTCTTGCAAAAATAAAAACTGTTTAAGGGGTTAGGGGTAGTCAGAGGCCCAAAAAAATTATAATTTTCAGAATTTTTTTTGCTAGTCAATTGCTGTATTTTACAAAAATAAAAACATAGCATTAATACATCATGTTTTGACTTGACTTTAGCAAAATTTCAAAAAAAAGTTAACAATTGTAAAAGTTATCACTCTTTGTGTGGAGCCCATTTCTCCAGAAGTCCCTTGCGGTGATCATCACAACTCCTTGGAGATTCGTCCAAAATCAATCTAGCAAGAGAAATTAGTAGAATATTGAAGCATTAAAGTGTTACTCAGAATTTATCATATTTTGTAAATAAAAGCACGAACAGCATCGGTTTCCTACAATTTTAATAAAATAAAGTGTTAATGAATTAATTACTCAGCGAATGGAATAAAAATAATCAAAAGACTTAGTGTGGAGAGTGTTTAAAGTTCCTGGTACAAAAAGTATACCACCGCGCGGTATATACGTATGTAAATGACAATGGCTAAAAACCTTAAGCAGGGTTCGAGATATACTAGATACGGGTAAAAAAGGACATCTAGTCGAAAAAAAACTTGGAGAACGGGTCGTTCTCGGCTTAACTACTGATTTTGGGGGGAAACACCATAAAGTGTTTTTCGATAATTTTTTCACTTCGTTTAACTTAATTCTTGAACTGAAAAAGCAGTTGATAAATGGATGCGGAACAGTGCGAACCAATCGAAAATTTCTTTCTACCGATATTAGACCTGGTAAGCAATTAAAACGGGGCGACTATGATTGGCAAATTAGTGATTCTGGTATACTCTTTATGAAGTAGATTGACAAAAGAGAGATTACAGCTTTATCTAACTTTCATGATCCGAGTAAATTTGTAAAGGTACAACAACGCAAAAGCAATGGTTCTGTCAAAGAAATCGAAAAGCCTGAAATAATACACGACTATAATATGCACATGAATAACGTTGTCAAGTTAGATCAGCTAAAGAAGTACTACGAGCTGAACAGAAAAAGCCGCAAGTAGTGGCACCGAATATTTTTTCACTTTCTTGATATTGCAGTCGTGAATTCTTTTATTATTTCTAAAAGCATAGGGTACCACTTATCCCTTAAGGACTTCAAAATTGATTTGATTTCAATACTATGCAGTTCAGCCTCACCACCTTACTCTTGGAATCAAAAATAAAAAGCAAGCTAGAGTCCGCATAAAGAAAAATAAACCGTATATAGATCCAAGCCTAAGATCGTCGTCATCTCACCAACCAGCCAGAACAACCTTACGTTGATGGCGTACTGCAGCACGACAAGCCACCAAAGAAGGACTCAGTGGATGTGCTCAAGTTGTAATGTGCCACTTTGCCTCAGCAAAACAAAAACTTGTTTCAATGAGTTTCATAAATAATCCTCGCACTCCATGCGCGATGGTATAAAAATCGTGCCACATCCTTGTACAAAATCCTGTAAGGATAAACATTTTTTTTTTACATTTTCTTCATTAAATTTCTCGAATAAATGAAATAAAAAAATCCCAGTGTTTAATTTTTCACGATTTTTTTTCAGTGCGCCAGAAAGAGTTAAGAAAATGCAAGAAAAAAATACATTTTCTTTAAATTCTGACTACCCTTAACCCCTTAATTTTTTGGTGTAAATTTTTTGTATTATTCATAGTCTACTTCTAGGCTTATACAGTTCGCCCAACGTTGTTCTAGTTAGTAGGTCCCTTCCGAATAACAGAATTTATCCAAATCTGAAAAAAACCATTCGTTTCTACAATTACCTCCGCGTTTGAATAAAAATCTTTTTCCCTCCAGCCATTTCTTCAAACTGGGGAACAAATAGTGGTGCAAGGGATCCGAGCAAGGTAAGTCTGTAGAATAAGCGGGGATGTGAAACGAATTGGAACCCTGCTTCATTAATTTATCATCATCATAACTGCAAAGGCGTGAGTTGTCATGAAAGAAAAAGAAAATCTCTCGACTTCCTCGATTCAAATGAATGCCAATCAGAGAGAAATAGACAGATCTGGCTCAAATTTGGTGTGTGTTCTTCAGAGAGATGCTACTAAGTAAACATAACCTCGATACGCTTTAATAGTGCTATCTCTCTGACTTTTCAAACAATACTCTCGCCTAAATACACAACTTAAGGTTTTATCCGAGAATAGGTCCGAGAAAATAAGGCGGGCATGAGCATTGCGAACACGTGTCTTTCCTGAGAAAAAGAAAAATTAAATTCTGCCTGTAGATGAGAGTCCAACGCAAGCTTTTTTAGCTGTGAAAGAGAACATTGCGCTATACGAAGCTTTGAAGCACCTCAAAGGCGTTATTTTAGCTGGCATTTTAGTTTATTTGTGTTCGTTGGCAACAGATGAAGAAACAAAGAAAGTAGCCGTAGGGCTCACGCCTTTAGGCGCGTTTTTCGATACATTTCGTTCTAACGTTGGATGAACCTAACTTTCTATTGAAATAACTCTGCATAGAAGGGAGAAACAACGGTATTCTTCTTTCTGAATTTTTGCTTTGAACTCAGCTAAATGGTTTTTCTTCATCACTGACCAAAATTTTATTCTCTGCATGACATAGACTCTGGAGATTTGGCTTTACAGAGTTTTGTAATAAGAATTAGTTACTTTTAAGGTTAGAACACTTAATTTTCGTCACTGGATACCTAATCGTCTGCGCCATTTTGATACATTTCTTTATCTACAACCAACTACTCGCGCTTCTATTAGGTTGTCTCCTGCATCCTGCTTTAAGTTCAAGTTGACTTCGGCAGAGTAAAAAATTATAGAAATTGTATAAGTAAATTAAGACAATTTATTTAAAATAATAATTTCCACTGAAACACAGTCAAACTTCAAAAAAAAAAAATGGTTTAAAAAAAATATTTGCAAATTAACATTTCGCTATTTGTTCAGCTTCAACGCTTCAACCGCAAATGAACCAATAAAAATTCTGCTAGCAATTTTCTCTTTAATAATTGAAAGCATGCCTAGATTGTGATTTACATACACACATAAAAAAGTACATACTTACATACATACATATGTTCGTGACTATCACAATGTGTGAAGAATTGAAATACCAATTGACCAAATGAATTCATATTTTCACTTTTAATTTGTAGTCAATATTTGATGAGTTAATTAAATGCAGTATTACGGGGCGTTTTGATGGAAATCATCTGATTACAATTATTTAATTGGGAGTACATATGCGGCGTATATACGCATATGAATAATGTATATATGTTTTATGTAAAAAAACGGAATATTTCATTAAACAGGAGAGTTTTCCAAACACACTGGGTGCGCTATGCCTCTGCGTACTTGCAGATATGTGCGTATTAGGGCGGTTCATTTTCATCCTTCCCTTCCAACAGATTTGGTTTCTACATACAATTCTACGAAATAAAGTATATTTCGAGCATCTAAATTTTCAAAGGAGCCAACTTTCATTAATAGGCAAATAGAAAGGCAGTTCTGGTTATGAAAGTAGAAAGTTGAAAAAAAGTGTCTCGTATTGAATGTAAAAAGGATGTGAAACCAAAATAACTGTAAAATCGTTGTTGATTGTAAATAATTTTTTTAAATAGATTTTTTAAATGTTTACAAACCTAATAGGTCCCCCCATTTTCCAAGTTTTAGTTTGATTTAGATTTAAAAAAAATTGTATATTCATTTTTCCGCTTATAAAAAATCCATACTTAGCTTTGTAGCCCATCTTGATATTCTTTAAATAAAAAATAGATACAATTTCCATTAAAAAAAAATTGTATACTATTAAAAAAAAGTGCATAATACTTCATCTAATTATTGACAACTTCTTTTAATATTTAGGCTGCTCAAAATTGACTTCAGAGCTCAACTCCCTTCGATAGGGGGCGCTCCGTTGGTGCTTCCTGGCAAGGCGAAGTCCCTAAGTCTAATGCTTGAAAGTAAACTAACGTGAAAACTAAACATTGAGGAGAGAGTAAGGAAGGCAACAATCGCCTTGTATGGATGCAAGGGCTCAATAATACCATGAATGAATGAAATGAAATTTGAAAAGGTCGAGCCAAGGAGCACCAGGAGATTTGGTGGCTCCTAAAACACTCAGACTAGAAAGTTCATTGTATTTAAAGCTCTGGAAAAGGGGTTGATAGTCAAGGAGGGAAGGAGAAAAGTATCAGAGAAAGAGATAGGAAAGAATAGAGACGGACATAGAGATAGTTAGTCCTGTGAGAATTTTTCAGATTCTTTAGAAAATCTGTAAATATCCTCCAGTTGTAGAGAACGAATATTACTCATTCTCATGACATCGGAACCCAATACTCGTAGTCGTGCTCTAGCAAAGGCAGGACACTCACAGAGAAAGTGCTCAGTGCTATTCGCCTCCTCCAAGCATGACAGGCATACCGGGTCCTCGATGATTCCAATGGTGGTCATATGCTGACCCCACGGGTTGTATCCTGTAATGATACCGACCATCAACCGAATGTCTTTCCTTCTAAGTTTTAGTAGAAAGTTTTACAGTTTTCTGTTCGGACTTGTCACAAAACACTTTGCAGTTCTGCAGCGTTCTAGACCGGACCATCGCTCTTTATGCAGATTACCTACATAATCGCTGATCTAATTCATGATTCCTGCGGAACTGATTCCGATTATTGGCTCTGGCCCCTGTGGGGGCACCGCTGATCCACGGTTGGCCAATTCGTCGGCGATTTCGTTTCCTTGAACAGCGGAGTGTCCCGGAACCCATATAAGCCTGTTTTGCCTTGCGACAGGATTGAGCTTCTTCTTACATTCTTGAACAATCTTTGAGGTTTGCTTCGCGTTCTTCAGGACCTTCAGTGCAGCCTGACTGTCACTGAAAACTATAATGCAATAATAAAGCCAAACTTATTCAATGGAGTCGTTGTCTGGTGGAACTCACTGGAGAGTATGACATCAGTTAAAAAGCTAGAGAGAGTTCAAAGATCTGCACTCACTGGAATCAGTGGGGCGCCTCGAACTATTCCAACTCTAGCGCTTAATGTAATGTTAAATGTGGTACCTATAGACATCGCAGGCAGAATTGCCGCTGCACGTACCGCAATCAGACTGAGTGGTTTGGGCTATAGATTCAATATCACATATGGGCACTTAAGCATCCTGAGAAACTTTGAGTTCATGCCTCTGTCGACGGATCAGTGTGTATCCTCGCTTAGTCCAAACGAAACTTTCTCCACCCATATTCCATCAAGGGAGGAGTGGACCGGGGGCACCACCTGGGGGCAGGGCCTGGTTAACCTGTTCACGGATGGCTCGAAGTTGGACGGTAGGGTTGGAGGAGAAGTATTCTTTTAAGAGCTCCCCATTAACCTCAAATTCAGGTTACCTGATCACTGCAGGCGGCCGCTGTCAGCAGCTGACTGGCTACTTACTTGCATAATAACTGTTAAGAAGATAAATATTTACTCCGATAGCCAAGCGGCAATTAGGGCCCTAGGCTTTATTATGGTACACTCGAAACTGGTTAGGGAATGCCTGGTCTCACTTTCGATTGGATAATCTGGGTACCTGGCCATAGTGGCATTGCTGGAAACTGCGAAGCCGACGAGCTGGCCAGGCAAGAGACCTGTGAGGTAGTGTGTCCGCAAAAGGAGAGAATCGGGAACGCCTTGATACCCCGCGCTCTATGTACTTCTGGAAAATTGGGCTTTGCACCAACTCAGCGAGCGCTCAACAAGGTCGCGAACGTATAAGGTCGCGAAATCCCTCTGCCCACGTTTGGATTGGAGACGTTGGAGGGATATTCTGTGACAAAATCTCAGCTTTCAAATTTTGTGGGCATACTCACGGAGCACTATCCGCGTGGCATACATGCCGCGAGGCGCGGAATTACTTTGAGTCCTTTTTGCGTCAGCTGTATCGAGGATGAGGTGTAATCATCTCAGTACCTGCTCCTTAGCTGCCTCGCTCTCGTGAGACTAAGATTTAAGCATCTTGGTTCTCACTTATTTTATGCGCCTGATGATGAACTTCATCAGCAGCATAAAACGGCTAACACAGCCGCAAATTAGTCACCGTTTATAGCCCTCGAATATTCAACCCCCCACCCCTCTCCTTTTTCTACTATCGTTTTGGTTCACCTCTTTTTCCCCCCTTACAATGGTATCACAAAGGCTGAAACAATCTTCTTTCGTCCAAGTGGGCCCACTTTATGAGAAACCATTACAACCTAACCTAACCTATGATCTAATGACCTTTTTTCCTAATATTTCATGTAGAATCCGAATCTGCTCGAATAAACTTGACCCACCTTAGTGTGGGTTTATATTTAAAGATTATTTTTTTCCCTATAAAAGCGGTTAAATAAATATTCAGCGCGAATGATATGCAATTTAAAGGCGAAAAAAGTAAATGCACAATTAATGAAAGACTTTGAATTAAATAAATTACGTAGCCGATGGGCAGAAACAATAAAATAAATAAAAAATAAAATTGAATAAAAAAACCGCTGCAACCAGATAGATTATTAAAAAATTATATATTAATTATATAAAATATTAATTTAATAAATTTAAAGTGCACTACGAAGAAAAAAATCTTGGGAACATAAATTTCTATAAAGTGGAGGAGGATTGGGCATACGCTTCGCAAGGACGCAAATGAAATCTGTCGTCAAGCACTGGATTGGAATCCACAAGGTGCTCACAAGGTTGGCCGTGCAAAAATATCTTGGAGGAGAACTGTCCAGCAGGAAGTTGAAACGTGAGGAAAAACTTGCAACGAAATCAAGCTCCTTGCAAAAAGGAAAATCAGATGGAGGTGTTCTACTGAGACCCTATGCTCCAGTGGGAGAAACAGGAGTTGAGGATGATAAATTTTTAGAAAATTTCAAATTCAATTTTTTGTTTCTTCATGAGGTTTTCAATACTTAATTTTTTTCAAGAACATATCGCGCCTAAATTAGAACTCCATATGAAATCCTATTTTATTCAAACATTGTCTCATGCAAACTCTCCAAACTTCTGTGAGGTGTTCGACAGGCTATGATCTACAATTCTGATCATAAACTGCAGCTCAATGGATTTAGAAATGGATTACCAGATGGCCAATCTTCTGCGGCTATTGACATCATCGGCCTTAACAACCGCGCTGTTAGTTCTGCCTTCTCTAAACTGGATAAAGAGGCAAAGCGAATGGGTTTGGTGGTGAACGAGGACAAAACGAAGTACCTCCTGTCTTCAAACAAACAGTCGGCGCACTCGCGTATCGGCACCCACGTCACTGTTGACAGTTATAATTTTGAGGTTGTAAAAGACTTCGTGTATTTGGGAACCAGCATTAACACCGATAACAATGTCAGCCTTGAAATCCAACGTAGAATCTCTCTTGCCAACAAGTGCTACTTTGGACTAAGTAGGCAACTGAGCAGTAAAGTCCTCTCTCGACGAACAAAACTAACACTCTACAAGACTCTCATCATGCCCGTCCTAACGTATGGCGCAGAAGCTTGGACGATGACAACATCCGATGAAGCGACGCTTGGAGTGTTCGAGAGAAAGATTCTGCGTAAGATTTTTGGACCTTTGCACGTTGGCAACGGCGAATATCGCAGACGATGGAACGATGAGCTTTATGAGCTTTACGACGACATAAACATAGTGCAGCGAATAAAGATCCAGCGGCTTCGTTGGCTGGGTCATGTCGTCCGAATGGATACAAACGCTCCGGCTTTGAAAGTATTCGATGCGGTACCAGCTGGTGGTAGCAGAGGAAGAGGAAGGCCTCCTCTGCGTTGGAAAGATCAAGTGGAGAAGGACTTTGCTTCACTTGGTTTGTCCAATTGGCGCCGGTTAGCACGAGAAAGAAACGACTGGCGCGCTTTGTTAATCTCGGCCAAAATCGCGTAAGCGGTTATCGCGCCAATTAAGAAGAAGAAGAATCTTCTGCGGCTAATTAGTCTTGACATATGGATCTGGTCAATACATTCATTTCCCTGGACATGATTTTCTGCTCCCTAAAGGAATTTCTGCGATTTCTTTCTCAAACGGCTTTGGCGGCTGCACTGGATCGAACCACGCGAGGACGACCAATTCGTTTTCTGCCTGTCACGCTTGATTATGACATTCTCGAAATATTAAGTTTCTTCAGCAATTCGTAAATCTCACTTGCACTTTTACCACACTTTTGTAATGCAATCACTGCAAAGCGATTTTCACTAAAATTTCATTTTTTTGTTTTTGTAAAATGTAAATAAAAAATACTTTATGTAAAATTTCATTGTAAAGCTCCAAATTGAAACCACCTGACATAGCCAAATAGGTTTGGGCGTGACTGCCACTCGATGGCTTCGGCTTCGAAATCCACAGTGGGCATGAAACATCAAATGATAGAAAAAAGATTTATTTTTTTTATTTTACATGAATAAACACACAAAAAATAACTTAGTAAATAAATAATAAAAAATAAACAAATAATAACTGAGTAAATAATAAATAAAAATATCCAGGAGCTAAATAATGAGATAAAAAAATTAATAAAGAATAATAAAGAATAAACAAAATCAAATATATAAATCCGTTTTTAAGCTTCCAATTCAATTAAAAATCCGAAACGGTACATGTACATACATACACACATACATACATACGCATGTAGGAATATAAATATGTACTTTATTGAGGCGTTGTTAAATTTTTCCAAAAACAGATAGCAAAAGTTGTTAACCGCATTGCCAATTAAAAGCCCATTGTTAACTTCAGTTCAATAAAAAAGTTTAAAAAGAGCAAAAAGTTAAATACGAATTAGCTGCAGTGAATTGCAAATCCACTTGAGCGCTTAATGGCATAACATATTGGCAAGAAAAAAAACGAAAAAAAAGCAGAACAGTTCAGAAAAATGTAATAAATAAAAAAGTAAAGTGTGATTTAGTAAAAAATTAGATAAATGGTAATTTATAAAAGCAATTTTTTTAATAATTTATAATAATTAGGGAATTATTAATTATAAAATGCTATTGCATAAAATGTTCAGCAAAAAGCAGTAAAAAGTCTTAGATGCCTACCTATTTCATGTACTTTGCCCATAGAAAGTGGCCCATGATCAATCCAACCAGCTGCCTAATGAGAGAAGGGAACGCGGTAGTCGGTCGGATATGAAAGGTAACATCAGTTTTGTCCATCTGCAGCCGCTCTCAGCCTGCCAGGCTAGCTTGTCGGTTAGACCAACCCGACAAGCAGAACGTTATTCTGGCTAAGGAGTCAGAGGTTTCGTTATCCACGATACCCACGCGTCCCGGGATCCATGTTAGCATCAGGCTATTATGTCTACCAACGTAGTTCAGCCTGGATTTACAAGACTTTACTACCCTCGAAGTGGTTGGGGGCTGTTTAAGATCATACGCGCAGCTTGGCTATCCCTGCAGACATATAAAAATATGTAGATCTACCTCTAAATCTGCTTTCCGCAACACAATTCATCATTTCTTCAACAACATACACCTCCGCTTCAAACACAGGTGCATGTATTCCACGACCAAAGTGCAGTTTTGTCCCACTGGATGAAACGTTAACCTCAGAGCCGGAGCCGTGTTCGGTGCTGGAGCCATCCGTGAAAATGCAAAAAACAGTGTTTGGCGGGCTCATTTTCTGAGTTTGAACACTGTTGAGCCTCTGGCAGCAGAAGGCCATGCCTTCTCTGTTGTCCAATGCCAAATAGGGGTCGTACCATTTCTCATCGTGCTTGAGCCTGCATATGGTCTTCAAGGCCTCTTCTTGGATGAAAAAATCAAGTGGTGGTAGACTAATCAGAGCATCTAATACCGGGCATGAAGTAGTCGGAAAAGCTCCGACGCAACAGATGGCCACAGTGCGTTGTAGTCTCGATAAGGTCCTTCTGACTCTCACGAGAGAGAGAGTCTACTCATCCAGACCACTGATGCATTGGTGATAATAGGTCTTTTCATAGCCGTGTAGATCCATAGGACCTTGCTAGCAGAAAGACCCCATGTTTTCCCAAAATACTCTTGCACTGCCAGAAGGCTGTTAGTGCTTTTGATGTCTTTGTTTCAACGTGTGATTTCCAGAGGCGTTTACTATCGAGGATTACTCCAAGATATTTAATTTCTTTGAATAGCTGGATTGTGACTCCTTTTATGGCTTATGCAGCACGAATCCATCAAGCCTCCTCCTAATGCTGAAGAGGACAATACCAGTATTGGTGGGGTTTGCCGATAGCCCATTCGCGCATCACCAAGTGTCAATCATATCCAGAGTTTTCTGCACTTTCCTACAGGTGTTCATAGGGCACAGCGAAGCGTCTGTTAACAAACAAGCAACGTCGTCCGCTTATGCTTGTGCGTAGACTCCCGAGCACCGGAGCAATGGAAACAGCACACCACCTTGGGGGCAACCTCTATTAACCCCGGATGACATCAGCAGATCTTCCTCTGCTCACACCGAGACGATTCTTTGGACTAGCAACCTTAATCAATAAGTTAAATTTGAGCGTTTAGAAGAAAAGTAAAAATGTTGAAAATATTTACCACAACATCTAATTTAATAGACTCTCAAAAAACCTATGTATGTATGCCAACAACTATGCACAGAACGCTCCAATATGTCCAGCGTTTTTGGTATTTTGAAGTGCATCTCTCCCAGTAGGTTTTTCCCAACACAAATTGCATAAACTTACAAAAGTGTTGTGCACATAATAAAGTGTGTGTGATCTTTACGGATGGCTCGCAGTTGGACAGAAGGGTTTGTGGGGGAGTATTCTGCGAGGAGCTCCCAATCAAGCTCAAATTTAGGCTTCCGCACCACTGTAGTGTTTTCCAAGCGGAAGTAGCCGCAATTAAGTAAGCAGTGGGTCCCCGGCCATAGCGGCATAGAGGGAAACTGCTGGGCCGAGGGGATTCTGGATACCATTAGGCAATATGAGAGCATTGGAGTTCCATTGACAATCTGTGATCTGTTACTGAAAAGATGGGCCTCGCAAATGTGCAAAATTGCGAGATACTTCTGTCCAACGGGATATCGAAGGCGCTCGAGAGAACTACTGAGAACTTCTAAAGCTAACAAAGCCACTGCTATCAAATTTGATAGTTATCCTTACCGGACATTCTCCGTTAGGTGTCCATGCGGTGAGGATTTTGATTGCTTCAAGTCCTTTCTGCAGAAACTGTCTAAAGGACGCGGTGGAATCATCTCAACACCTTCTTCTCAACTGCTCTGCTCTCGTCACATCTGAGCTCTCAATTTTTCGCTACACCGATGCATATTGCGGGTTTAAATATCACACATCTGGTGAAATTCATCTGGAGCTTGCAGCAGTTAATACAAATGTAAATCGTCGGTGTTAGTCGTCATCCTCTAAACCAAGCCGCTTCTTTCTTTTTCTTCCACCTGTCTGGTTTTTCTCCTTCTCCTTTTCCCCCTCCCCTCGCCCTGTATGGAATCATAACGGACAAGTTTTAAATTTTTGTTCAAGTGAGCCCCTTGCAAGGGCAGCCATTTAAACTGACATAACCTGAATTGAATTTTGAGCTTGGAACTATTAAGCGACTTATAGTAGAATTTTCTGGAAAACATTTTTGTAGTACTTTTTAACCCGCTAAATCCTTTTGTTATGTATGTTGTTCGCACTTTCTCACAAAAGAGTCGAAAAGAGCCCATCTATTGAGGAGTTAGAACGTTCAAATGTTTTGCAGAAATGTTCCTCATTCTTTTCTATAAATAACTGCTGAACACGTCATGTGTCTAAAATTTGAGGAACACATAGTTTCGAATGCTGATTTACCATAACAATGTGCAGTTCTCAGCACTCGTAAAAAATAATATTTCTTCTCATCGGTCTCACAGATAATTTGCCATCCGAACTTCATCGGCAGTGCATAGATGTATTCTCAATCTCCAGAGCTACTTGATCGTTTAACTACCACGCACGAAAAAGTCTAACGGCAGTCCTCCGAAACGGCCAATTGTCTCCACCAATACAAGTGATAACGAGATTGCCACAAGTTGTAACCAAAACATGCAATTTACATAAAGAGCGATTATCCGATCTAGAACGCTGCAGTACTGCAAAGTGTTTTGTGACAAGCTCGAACAGAAAACAGTCGAACTTTCTTAGAAAACTTAGCAGGAAAAGCATTCGGTGGATGGTCGATATTATTACGGCGGGAGACAACACATGGGGTCAGCATATGACCACCATCGGAATCATTGGGGATCCGATTTGCCTGTCTTCCCTAGAGAAAGAGAATAGTACTGAGCATTTTCTCTGAGAGTGTCCTGCTACAACTTTTGGGTTCCGACGTCATTAGAACGAGTAAAATTCGTTCTCTCAAACTGTAGGATATTTTCAGATCTCCAAAGAGCCTGGAGAATTCTCATGGGTCTAATTACCTCTATTTCTTTTTTCTATCCTTCTTTTTCTTCTATTAGGTTAGGTTGGTATGGTTGCCCAGGGAATGAGTACACTTATACGAAGAAAGATTCGTCCTTTGTGATACCATTATGAATGAGGTCAGGTGAAAGGGAAAGACCGATGGGATGCTGGGAGAGGGCCGGGAGAGGAGGTGCTGGGATGGTTAGGAGCGTGCGGACTACGAACGATGACTATGTTTGCGTCAACCGCTTTGTGCTGCTGATGAAATTCGTCAGATTTTTAATATCAGCGCCAGCTATATCAGCAGGCGTGGCAAAGAAGTAAGAGCCAAGATGCCTGGGTCTTAGCCCCGCCAGAGCAGGGCAGCTAAGGAGAAGGTGCTGAGATGATTCCACTTCATCGTCCATACATCCAGCGCAAAAAGGACTCGAGGTGATTCCAAGTCTCACAGCATGCATTCCTTGCGCATTGTGTCCTATGAGAGAACCCACTAGACTAGAGAGCTGATAGTTGGCGCCAGCACTCGCTGAGTTTGCGCGATGCCCATCTTTCCAGGAGCAGACCGCAGGTAGTCAGGGGGATCCCCATTTTCTCCCGTCGCGGGGAAATCACCTTACATGTCACTTGTCTGGCCAGCTCATACGCCTCACAGTTTCCCGCAATGTCGCTGTGGCCAGGAACCCAGATGAGGCTGATGTCAAAGAATTCGGACGCAGTCTTCTTCTGCTTACTGCTCTCCTTTTCTCCTTGACTATCTCCCCTTTAACTTTCCGAAGGTTTACATCCAATGGCGTGACGAGCTGCGTGCCATCCTGCTGCACCCAAATGTCGCCTGATTTCGTATCGTTAATTTCGAGTCCAAGTTTGGTGTCAACATGGCTTGCGGCGTTCTAACTCGTTCAAAATTGATACGAAAAATCTGCCGGAAACCAGCAACCACCCAACAAGATTTCACTAACAAGCCAAATAAATGCACAAAATGTGCTTTTCGCTGCGCCTTGTGGCACTTGCAACGCACGCTTAACAAGTATTTGAATAGAATTAAAGGCACAAAGCAGCTTGCGGCATGTGACAGTTTGACTAAGCGCGCGACGAAAGCAGCAGCTAGGCGGACAAGTGCTGTGGCGGGGACGGCTGGGACGTGAAAACAGTTAGCCAGTCGACTTAAGCCGTTAAGTTAAATGCATGAAAAATGCGTTAGATTTGTGCGGTGATTTGTTGTTAGCCGACACGGTGCACATGCAACTGAATGTGGCAGATTGTGGCCGTTAAAGCTGTCGCACGCCGCGTAGCTTATTAATGCGAAGTAATTTACACGAATCAATGCAAGTAAAAGGCAATCGGGTGCGACAAAGAGCAAAAGGTAAAGAAGGCATGCCAGTAGATATGCGAACAGTTGTGGCAAGCGATTTTTTTTTGGTTTTTTTTTCCTTTTTTTGTGCTTTACCGCATACTTTTATCGCTCACATTACAATGCAATTTGAGAAATATTATTTGTGGTAAGTATTGCAAGTGCAGTTGTTGTTGTTGTGCACAGCAAGTAATCAACAAATAGACGCGCGCTGACTAACTGGCCTTTTGTGGCACATGCGGCAGACAGACGCTGTTGGAAATTGTCTGTGGTGTGGCAAGCAAAAGCCTGCGCAGACACATTTTTTATTTATTTATTTCACTTTTTTCGCGATATAAGCAACATAGCGCGGCTTGAGTGCATGCCACATTGTGTTGCTGCTGCGCTTTGTCTATTATTTTGCAGTTGTTTTTTTTTTGTATTATTTACTACTTTTTAAACTTCGCCAATTTCTGTTGTAATTTCGTTGTTTTGTGGCTTGCAACAACTCACACATACATACATCCACATGCACTGTTGCGTTGTTGCTGCACAATTTGCTGCACGCCTGGGAAACACGTTCCATTTCGGTGTCGCGCAGCGGAAAGACGGCAAACACACCACGGAGAAACATAGTTGTTGGTAGTAAAAACTCCTAGTTAGTTTGGCGGCAGCCATGATGCATGTGGCAGCAAGATTTTTCCACTTTTTTTTTTGATTTTTCTGTTGATTTGCGGGCTATTTTCTGTTATTTGCGGTTATTTTTGTGGCAGTTGCAACTGTAGAATACGTGTGCGTGCATGTGTGCGCTTGTTGCCACAATTTGTTGCAAACACAGATGTTAAGCAGCAGCAGCAACTTAAGTTGTAAGTAACTCGTGTTGTTGCTGCCGCAAATGTGGAGTCCTACTGCACGGCTGGAGGACGTGAGTTGTTGTTATTGTTATTGTAGCATGCACATTGTTATAGTAAAAGGAGTTTTATTCTTTATTATTGAAAAAAAAAATCTTTATGTGCTAGCAAAATTAATAAAAAAAAACTGCGTTCTCCAATTGATTCGAGAGCCACCTTTCTTGCCTCTCTTTTTATTGCACCACATATTGGCCAGCCTTTGCCTCGCCCTGCTCTTCCACATTACTTTCCCTCAACCTTGTTTTCTCCTTTTTTTACGAATTTTGCTGATTGAGTTGCACGCCACATGCAACCCGGCACCAGTGTGCAACACAAATTATTGCTTGCTGCTGCAATACATTCCTGCAGCCGCCCACCCTTTCTGCCTTCGCCCTATTTTTGTTGTGTGTTTGGTATTTTTCAAAATTACGCTCAATTGCCAGCATTCAGACAAAGACACTGCGTAGTCCGCTGAGTCGTGGGGAGTCGAGAAAACTGAACGAGTGAAAGGACACGTACTTGTAATTGCATTTGAGCGTAAATATTTGCTAAAGGGCAGTCGGCGCTGTTGTTAGAGGATGCCAGTCATAAAGGCGTAGAATAAACAGAATAAAAAAAATAAAAATAAAAACAATTTTTTGTGTTGCAGACCACATGCATCAATTGAAAAAAAAAGAACATGACAAGAGGAACAAAATTCTAAACGAAAAAAAGAATAAAAATAAAAACAAAATCGATTTTCAAGCATGTTGGGAAAGAACAAATTTGGTGCCCAAATAGCGAAAAGCTGTTTTTTTTTTATTTCTCGCACTTTATTGTCCAAGCCACAAGACAATTTTTTTAAATTCTAATGAAATTTTTTACCTTGGCTAAATTAAAGCCATCCCTTATTATTATTATTAGGCCACTGCGCACTGCGAACAGAAGAGATCTACAGTGCAAAGCCTGCTAGGGTACCCTATATTTGAAGGCGTTTTAAAAAAAATTAACACATTCTAAGGTTTTCCATAATTTATGAGATTGCACGGCAATACCTCGAAGGTTGTGTAGCCTTTTTCTGCCTAGTGGAGGGCATTCACAAAGAAGGTGTTCTGAATTTTTAGTATTCATTTCCCAGAATCGGTAGATGCTGGTCTCAGTATTACTAATTTTGTTTAAGTGATATCTCAGGTTTTAGTGGCCTCTAAAGTAACCAGTTAAAAATCGTAAGTCTGCTCTGCTGACCGAAAGTTGCTTATCTGTCTAAGCCTCTGTCCGGCGTTGGAAATTGTTTCGCTTGTCGCTGACCAACAGAATTTCGCCAGTGTTCAACGAGTTTTTTCTTCTCCCACTTTCTAAAAAATTCGTTAATGTGGCTTTTTGATAGTCCACAAAAAGGCGCAGGACCAATTAGAGGCATGTTTGCCCCTTTTTAAGCCACCCTTAAACCAGTCTTTAAGAATGGAACTTCAGAAGGAGCACAAATGACTGAGGGAATCAGACCACGAAGAGTGCTAGATTCATATCAACTCTTCAGATTAACAAGATTGCTTAATAAATGTGAGCGGTTTATTTGGGTGTAGAGAGTGTAACTCTGCCATTCTCAAAATACCCACACTAAAAGAGATCCGCCTTAGTCTAATGAAAACTGCGCATGTATAAAACAAATGTTCCGTTCTATCGTGCTGTTCTCTCATGTGATCTGTATATAAATAGAAAGTTGTGATTACAAAAATGAGTTGTTATATTTCAAAGAGCAAAATCGTACGTATTTTATTCACTTATGTTTTGTGAGTTCATCGTTCTCTCTTTCAGGTTCATTGAATGCTCG
The DNA here is from genome assembly GCA_037575425.1 of Anastrepha fraterculus. Lineage (NCBI taxonomy): Eukaryota > Metazoa > Arthropoda > Insecta > Diptera > Tephritidae > Anastrepha > Anastrepha fraterculus. The sequence continues at coordinate 88,679 of JAYXIM010003623.1, forward strand.
CTTCGTCATACAGACTAAGGCTGGTAGTGAGATTTGGAATATGGAAGAGTTCATTGAAGCGGAAGTACAGAATTTTTATAAGACTCTCTCAGAATGGCTTGGACTGAACTTAAAAAATATAAGTAATTTAGCACTAAAGTGTTCAATTAAGTTCAACGAAGACCCAGAGAATTATCTCAACTGAAATATGATTGACTATTTGAAAAACTTAAAAAATATATGGCAGACCGCATATTCAACTAAAATATGTTTCCATTCCAAAATCCTATTCATGCACTACTACAATTGCAATAGTTTCACATCTCTCCACGCTTCTCTTCGGCCACCTTTAGCACCCAACATGCACGCAACTATTTTGCCATCTCGCAGCCGAGGTGTGAATATGCATATTCGTGGTGATAATCGCACTCATTAATTTTCGCACAGCTGTCAATGGAAAATCGAAAATAGAGAGAAAAAAATTCTCACAAAAAATAATGAACAACAAAACTGCCGTTGCCAATAACCATTCATTAATCTTGGCAAGCAAACAAACTACCAAAGCCAAAGGCAAAATCGAAAAGTGTGGCACATACAAGCAAAAAATAAAACAAAAAAAAACAAAAAAAAACACAAAAAAATAAACTCATGAGAAACAATAACAACCACACAATTTGCCACCTGCTCTACAACTGCTAAGGAATACAAATGTTTGTGTATGTGTGTGTCTGTATGTGCAGTGGTTGAGGCAACGTGAGTTATCAGTATCTCGCGCCCGCTGTGTCGCTGTCAGTGTCACATTGTCGCCTGAATAATAATTTCCATGGTGTGGTGTGGATGTACGAGAAGTGGTAAGCCGGCAGAGTGATAGGAAGTGGTGCGGAGGATGTGAGATAAACAAGATGAGGCGCTGTGCAGAGTAGGAAGAGAAGAATATGAAAAGTGGCCCGTAGTGGTCGACTCGAGCGTATATACCTGAGAATGCGATTTGAGAGAGGTGTCTGGAGAGCAGACATGCATATATGTATGTACATATGTAAATGAGAGTGTGTGTGTGTATAAGTACTTATATTGGCCGCTGCAGTTAGCTAAGTGACGGATGCTGCTCTTTAAAAGTTCAGCAATCAATAGTAACAACAGCCACTATTGTAACAACAAAAACAATATAAAAACTCAAGCGCAGAGCAGCGCGCACAGTCGCTTAGTTTAAGTGAATATAAAAATTGCAATAACAAGAAATCAATGCATGTGTGCCAAAGTGTGTGTGTATATGTATGTATGCACGAGGCTATAATATGCATTTTTCGTATTTTTTGTTACTATTTGTTTTTTTGGTTTTTTTTTTTGCATTTGTGTGATCAACTTCCTTTTGCTTAGGCGGCGTCCAACATTCCACTCACAGCTGCGCCACTCAACTTAAATCAAATCGAATAAAAAATGCAAATCTTGTTGCAACTTGTCGGCATTAATATGCAACGAATACGTCGCCGTTGCACATGGATGTGGGCGTGGCTACAATGTATGCATTATTTATTTGTGTGAATTGAAAATCGCTAATCGGCGCAATAACTCAAACGACACTGGCGTTAAAGGCAGCGCAATAATTTTTGACAATTTTTGCAATTTAATTGGAACCATTTGAGATTTTTTTTCAAGTATTTTTTCCAATATTAAAAAATTTTTTTAATAAAATATTTTAAATAAATAAATTTTTAAATAAATAATGATAATTTTCTCAGTTTTCAAAAGCTATTCAGGTACCTAATTTCATAGTTATTATTATTGTTGTTAAAAAATATTAAATATAAAAAAATAAGATTGGTTAACCCATTAAATCCCAACCTAATATAAAACATTTTTTTTTTAAATGCGTTTATAAAACGTTTATTGAAATAGTGTAATTAAGCTCCTTAAAAAAAAAAACACGAAAAAAAATCAAAGAAATGCATTTTTTGGGCTGTACCCAGACGAGTACAATGGGATAATATGTATATACATTGCCTGTATATGAAAATATGAAGTATTAAATAAAAAGACACTTTCAAAGACTTCCTTGGTTATTAGTTCGGTTAACAATATAGAAGTGTTTGAAACATTCTCTCTCCACGCAAAGGGCTACATTGCATAACTCGCAAATCCATCGAATTCTTTGGTGACACTCCCTGCACCTGAGCTGATTCGATATCCTTTTGGGAAAATCGTTATACTAGGAACCAGCTATTGATGCCGCTGTCGATTGTTTTGAAGATATGTCCCGGATATTATAATTGCGTAAATAAAATCGCACAATTTCACGTTGGTATTGCAACAAGTCGCATTGACTCTTTCTTGCCATTTTATAAAGCTTCCATGCGTTTCCTACGCACGAGCTTATCATTGTGGTGAAAAGAGGCCACCACCATTTCTTTCCTCTAAACTTTATATTGTAAGTATTCAAAGCTTGGTCGTGGAGGTCAACTCCTCCCATTCCTGAGTTGTATTCCGCTATCAACTTCGGCTGATGGGCATTCACCTTGCGCCTCTCTTGTCTTGACCATCGTTTGACGGTATGTAAAGGTTCAATTCTATCAAAGTTTGTTCCCACTGTCACAACGCTATTGTCATTCCACTTCACAAAAAGTATTCCTGAGTCAGAAAACCTACAAAATTTGGTACAAAACAACTATTCAAATAAATCATTATGATAAAGTTACATAAAATCAAACGGGGAGACCGTTGCTTCTTTTGTAGTTCTCTGCTCGTTTTCAGAGGACATTTTTTGGTTTGCCGTTCACGAACAGTCCCAGTAGCCTTAAATCCTTGTTCTTTCAAAATTCTAAGAAGGTCATATGACGTAAAGAAGAATCGAAAAATACGATTCCAAGGTTGGAATATCATAACGCAATATATTATCCTCTTCAATGTCCTCCTCATCTGTGTCACAGTGGGTATTTGGCGGTATAATAGTGAAGTCGAAGTGACTACGGTCGCTTGGTTCAATATAGTCGGTGGCCGCAGAAAGGTTATGAAACCTCTTTCCGTAAAATTTTTTTACATCCATTACCTAATCTACATGAAATATGCACACAAAATATATATGAATGTTCCCACTGTACCCATGCGAGTACACTAGAATTTAAACCTACCGAAATGCACTTTTCCACAACTTTTTTCGTTTTTTTGGTATAAAGTATACAAATTATATGTATTATGAATATTACAACACTGAACTTTTTCCGTGATAACTTAGATTTTGTCAAACAGAGAGATTATTGCAAACTAAACCATGAAAAGAAGAAAAATAGCAAAGGTGCACGCAAAGACAAGTGAATAACGGATAACGGGACTCAAAAAAAGAAGGAGAAACATGTGTATTCCTTTTCGACAGTGCTCTGTATTATAAAGTGGCGAGTACATTTAAAAATTTGTAAGCGTTGGCTTTTGACATCGTTTCGAAAAAGATGCTTTTTCTGTACTCAAGCGAGTACAATGGGATGGAATGGGTTAAGTAAAAAATCGTGCTAGAAAACTATTTTCAAAAGCCGGCGGTAATTTAAAACTGCGGCTTAAGTAATGAAGTGCAAAACGTTTAAAATCAAAAATAATTTGAAACAAAAAAGCGCAAAAAGAAAAAACAATCAACATAATTTTTTTTTCATTTTAAATCTTAAAAGAAAAATAGGAAAATAAATAATTTCTTTACAAAACCAAGGAAAAATAAACGCAGTGAAACTTAAAAAGTCCTAAAAACAATATAAAAAAAGTAGAAAGTAAAAGAAGCACTCCCAAAATTTTTAAAAGATGAAATATAGGAAAATAAATAATTTCTTACAAAACCAAAGAAAAATAAACGCTGTAAATTAAAAAAAATCTGAAAAACCAATAGAAAGTAAGAAAAAATAGTAGAAAGTAAAAAAAGAACCCCCAAAATGTTAACAATAATAAAACACTAGGCATAATTTCTACGTTTTTTTTTTTAGAGAAAGAACAAAAAAAAATTTTAAATTATAAAGGGTGGTTAAATCTTAAGGGCCGATGTTCAATGTGAGCCACACCTAAACGTCAAGTTTTTTTCTGCATTTCATTTGACATTTTTCAATTTCAGACTAACTCAATTTGAACCATGGAAAGATACACAATCGAGCAATGCGTTAAAGTTATTCCGGCTTATTATGAAAACTGGCGTTCAAATGAAAATGCATATCGCGCATTTCATCTTCAGTGATGAGGCACATTTTCACCTCAGTGGATTGCCACATTTAGGCGAATGATAATCCAAGAGTCATAGCCGAAAAACCGATGCCCCCACAAAGAGTGACTGTTTGGTGCGGTTTATGGGTCGGCGGCATCTTTGGGCCGTATTTTTCCAAAATAAGGCCGGTCAGGCAGTTACTGTGAATAGTGTTCGCTATCGTTAGATGATAACGAACTTTTTATGTTCCGAATTTGGAAGATATGGATGTGGACGATATGTGGTTTCAACAGGACGCTGCCACTTGTCACACAGCTAACGAAACAACGGCTCTTTTGCGCGAACAATTTGATGGCCGAATAATCTCACGTCGCGGCGATGTCAATTGGCCACCAAGATCATGTAATTTGACACCGTTGGACTTCTTTCTTTGGGGTTATTTGTAAGAAAAGGGGTACGTTGATAAGCCAGCAACAATTCGAGAGCTAAAGGATGATATAATTCGACACATTAACGGCATAGAACCTCAATTATGCCTCAGCGTCATTGAAAATTTGGACCATCGGATGGAGGTGTGCCGCCGAGGCCGCGGCGGCTATTTGGCGAATATTTTGTGCCATACGTTATTGAGCCATGCCAATATTATCATAATAAAGAGAAATGACAATAATTTTCTAATTTCCGGCCTTTGAAACTTAACCACCCTTCAGATAAGGAACTATTTGCATTTCGTGGTTTTTGGAGGTGTTCCGCCGAGGCCGTGGCGGTCATTTGGCCCATATTTTGTTTCATTCGTAGTTAAGGGATACCAATATTATCACAAAAAAGAGAAACGACAATAATTTCATAAAAAAATTATATTTTATTCAAAGTCAACACCGGCCATTAAAACTTAACCACCCTTTATAAGAAAAGCTGAACATTTCTTACTCAACCTCCGGATTTTTCTTTATCCACTCCGAGTGACTAGCAAACAGTTCTGCTAGTCGCTTTTTTTCTCAAAACGTTGCCTCTCATTACTTCATTTTTGTGGCAATTTTCTGCACATACGATTATTTTGACAATTTTATGTTTTTCTCAAAAATCGCCTCCTTAGACTTGCGCCTAAAGTCTTTTGAGCCGTGAATAATTGTTAATTACCACCTATTTGGGCACACACGTACACACACATCCACGGCTGTGTTCGGGCTTGGGCGCATGCTGGCTGCATTTTTTGTGCCCACGGCCGTCACCTAAATTACTTTTCTTGACAACAAATGCTTGTGGCATAAATGAAAATGTCAGCAATTGGCAATTACTTCTGGCAGCGACACAAAGTATGCGATAAAAATGTCAAATTAATGCAAAACAATTTGGGTTGAAATAGAAAAAAATGTAAAAAAATCTAAGCAAAAATTTTTTTTCATTTACCAAAAAAAATTTAAAAACCAAATTTTATCTCGCACTCATAGCTACAGAATTCGACCTACCTAAGCCCATGTAAAATACGTGATAAACTTATTTGTAGCTGTTATTAAATTTAGTCAAGCAAAATTTGCAATTTGCTTAATGCAATGGATGAAAAAGCAACAAATTGTTGGCAAAAAAATTCAAATAAAGGCAACTGTGTGGTTAGCAGTAGCCCTAAATTATCAAATTGTGCTGTCACTGGAATCGAAAATGCAAATCATGTAATTAGTGTAATAAGTTTTGCGCAAAAAAGCCACAAATTATGGGTTGATGCAAAGTATCGCACAGATACACCGTAGCTAATGGAGTTTATGTGTTTATTATCAGCTTGATTGTGAAAATTCATTCAAAGCCAATGAAGCGTAAATAGTGTTAAATTTAATTTATTGAATCAGATAGAAAAATTGAGTAGTACCTGAACCTCATTCCATGGGGAAAAATACATGAAATGCAATGTTGATGTAAAATTAGATTGGACCGAGTCTGTATGGGAGCTTATGATCAGAACCATAATCAGACACAAACCAGGAATTGCCTCAACTGAACTTGTACCACCAACTTAAGGGTGACGTAGCATCGAACGTGCTTGAAAACCTGATAGGGGTTTAACGAGACGGAAACGATTGTAGCATTAGACGGTCAATCCGGTGAAGTGCCACACTCCGGTACTGAGGCGATAGAATATTACTTTCACCAGACTGTTTGATCCGATTTATATTCCAGTATACGATAAGCAGAATCTTCCTGGTTGCGATTCGGATGGGCTTTACAGAATTGGGGGCATCAGAATTCGTTTTAGAGGTATGGTTCCTTCGGCAAAGTTTCTTATTTTTATCCCTAGAATACGATTTTCACAAAGCAATGAGCAATTTTTAAATCGACCCCCAGTACCCTACATAAAGCAGCAGTTCTCTGAGCTCAACTTCGTTTTTTAAGTACTGGTCCAGAGGAAAGCAATACTCTTCATGTATCCAAGCTTATTAACTTACCAATAGCCATTCGAATACTTTTTTTTGGTCAACTTGTAAAAAATAGAAATGTAAGATATATTTTATACGCGAATATTGAAGATACCTCCAATATCTTCTATAGCATTGGGTCCTGGTACATAGTGTTTAAAGTGAAAAATAAGAAAGCAGACGAGTGCGCGAAAAAACTGCCTCGAGCAGGATTTGGGGCAAATATACAGAACTCTCTGCGTTTTCTGTAGAAACAAGTTGAGGAGAATACTAGAGCACACCAAGAGCAACTAGTAGGAGTGAGTGAACAGCACACATGGCTTACTAAGGTTCTCAGAATACAAAAAACAAAACAAAAACGCACGTGACCTCTTATAAAAATACTCCAAAGGCACTGGTTTATGGTCAAATTGAAGTTGAATCTAGAGCGCCGCATAAGGATTTATATAGCTCGAGAGATAAACTTGTAAATCATTCTGCACGTTCTGAGCCTACCAGTACTGTGAACCAGTACCTTGCGTAGATATCGAAAATGGGTATTAGACGGGTACTGGCAAGCTTCATTGGGCTGATGAAGTGGATTGAGTGGCATAGAGCAAATAACTACAAGTAAAATTTAATAGTAAACATAGGTAAAGATCAGCATGCTAAGGCAGCATTCAGATGGTTCTTATAAAACGTTTGGCATCTTCAAAGTGAAATTAACTATTTTTTTTGTTTTTCATAAGAGCTTTAATTTGAGTATAATAAAGAAATGGCTGATTTAAAGAAGCAAAATGTTAGCAAAACCATATCGGTCACTAGAGAACCATAATGGAAAGGCCTAAAAATCGAAAAAAAATCTAAATTTGCCGCAACTGGCGTGTATCAGCCTCTCAACCATCTTTACCGATTCGGATGATTCGGATGTCAAATGAGAACTGAATTTTTCGTTGAAAATTAAAAAAGGAAAACAAAAAAATTTAGGAAAGAAATTTTGCAAGAAAATATTCAATAAAACTTTTTTGTTTGTCATTTTTGTAAAACGCTCATTTTAAGATTTATTTTTTCGTTTTTCTACGCTCAGTAATCCCTGCACGTAACATAATGCGATGTGTAACTTTTTCAGTTGTGAGAAACTAAGAAAAAAAAAGTTTGTAAAAAAATTTGGAAACAATTTTTGAAAAAAAAAATATGTTGACAAAAACAAAATTGGAAACAAATTTTGAAAAAAAAAACAAAAATAAATTGGGAAAAAATTTTGTAAAAAAAAAAATTGTTTTGACAAAAAAAAATATATTGACGAAAACAAAATTGGAAACAAATTTTGAAAAAAACAAGGGAACAAATTTTGTAAAAAAAAATTTTTCTGACAAAAAAATTTTTGTTAATTTTTATAAGACACTCCCCGTACAATTTTTTTCTCTTGTCCTATATTCAGTAATGGATGCAAGTTACATAATGTGACCCCAATATCTTTTTCATTTATATTCAAATTCGTGCATTAAGTCAGTGCAAAATACTATGGATCTGCTACTGATGTACCTAGCGACGCTTGGCGCTGGCGATGCCAATTGGCCGCCAAGATCATGTGATTTGACACCGTTGGACTTCTTTCTTTGGGGTTATTTGAGAGAAAAGGTGTACGTCAATAAGCCAGCAACAATTCAAGAGCTAAAGGATGAGATAATTCGGCACATTAACGGCATAGGACCTCAATTATGCCTCAGCGTAATCGGATCGAGGTGTGCCGCCGAGGCCGCGGAGGCTATGTGGCCGATATTTTGTTTCATGCGTAATTGAGTTATACCAATATTATCATAATAAAGAGAAATGATAGTAATTTAAAAAAAAAGTGTATTTGATTAAAAATCAACACCGGCCTTTGAAACTTAACCACCCTCTAGGTAAGGAACTATTTGCATTTCGTGGTCTTTGGAGGTGTGCCGCCGAGACCGCGGCGCCCAGTGGGCCGATATTTTGTTCCGTGCGTAATTGAGCCATACCAGTATTATTATAATAAAGAGAAATTATAAAAATTTCTTAAAAAAATTGTATTGTTTTCAAAACCAACACCGGCCCGTGAAACTTAACCACCCTTTATCAGGAGATATCTTTACAGACATTTTATTTAAAAACGTATACACAAAAATATAAGGAAAAAAATATTAATAAAAATATAAAAGTGTTAGTAAAAAATATATGAGAACACGCACACAGCAAAAAAGCTATGCATTTTTATGCTACAAGGGCTGTCTAAGTTCACATAATAAAAAAGGTTATATTTTAGAGTTGTTTTCTGAATGCTGATAAAAATCTTGCTTCATCATTGCAAGGCGCTTCACTGCTTGTAATTTCTATTTTTATTTTCTTTTTTAGTTTTGTTTTTTTTGTTTTGCTATTTCATAGTCATGTTCCCAGAACAATATTTGGTTTGGCATGAAAATGACACATCAAAAATAGTTAAACAAGTGTCTATGTTGAATGTAGGTGTAGAATTTACGGTGACTTACTGTGAAGCAAAATCGTATGCATCACTAATTCAGGGATGAAAAATTGTTGGCGGCCTATTGTGCGGTGCTGCTTGCTTTCCTTTATTGGAAAGATGATGCCATTGATAATGACACGGGTATTGAAGCTTCATTAGCATTAACCATTTAAGGCAAACAATTGCGTTGGGAGTTGTGGTTAACTTTTTATTTTGACATTTTTTTATATCTTCTATAATTTTTTATTTATATATTTAAACCGCCGCACCTCTTGCCATTTGGGCATATTTTAGCCTTATCAACCCCTACTCAAGTTCATTTCACGCCCTGTGGTTACCTTTTATAAATGCATACTTTTTTATACGCTCCTACCATGCACACACGCACACTTTATTGCTGTAAAATGCCTAATCATTTTTCGTGCGTGCCCTCAGCTGTATTTTTATCCAACTTTTCTGCTGATTAATCATTGCCTGCCCATCTGTGAGCTGGAGCCTTCTGCGCCCTAAGGTATGCTGGTGCTGCTGGTTGAGAGCCGGGCAATGCGTTGGTAGCGGCACCGCTGTTGTTAGGGGTGTCAAGCATAATTTTTCCAATGCTAACCACAAATGTTGCACGCATATGTTGAAAGCATATTCCTTCGGCATGTTTCCCTCACCAACCTGATGTCAATTCACAATTTACAATTTACAATTTTTTCTTGTTTTGCCTTGCGCTCAGCTGGGTTATGATAAGAATATATCCTTTTTACGCACACAAAGCGCCATCAAACACACGAACACACGAACACACTCACACCTCTGATTCATTCATTTTACAAAACATTTTTTCCTGCCTGCGCTTTTTATGCCGTTCATTCGGTTTATGCCTCATTCTCGTTGTTGCCCCTTTTTTCTTTTGAATCATTTGTAGCTTGCCTTCCCCTTCGCCTCATTCGCCCCATTTACCCTTGCCCACTTTTGCCTGTTTCCTTAAAAATGCATAAATCATGCTTAACATCTTTTAATTGACTTGTTATTAACTCTCTCACTTTACTCACTCACCCTCTTCCACTGCCTTTGTGCTGCTGCGTGCTGCCTGCACTGCTCTTCAAGCTGAAACTTTGTTTTTGTTCTCACTAAAATTTCTTTGAAATATTTCTTCATTCCTTTTATTTCCATACAAATTTTTCATGAGCGCGCATTCTGCCACCGCAGCGCCTGCAAAAGTATGTGGCAAAGTTATGTTGCATATGCGGGCTTTAATGAGTTTTTTCTTGATTAATTTTTTCATCCAACTTCTAAATTAAATTATTAAGCGTGCCAAAGGGTTTGTCAGCCCATTGTGTTCGTCTTTTTCTGCGTCATGTGTAGAGAAGTTTTTTTGGTGGTTGCAGTTACAGGCGCCCATGCCGCTCAACTCTTGAAAGTCTTCCGGAATTTAATTATCATTTTGTTTGTTTATTTGTTGCTTAGGGAACGATAAGGCGGACAAGAACTAAGAAAAGAATTTCACAGAATATTGGGCTTATCATTGAGACTTCCAGTTTTCAATTTATTTTTTCAATTACAGTGTTTGATGTACGTTTACAAGTACAGGAAGTAAGCTAAAAAATTGTGAACAAATGTTTATGTTTTAGAGATTTACTGTATGTTGACAATTTTATTGCAGAGGTGAAATATTTTCGGCTTTTACGTTTTTTGGTAATTTTCTGAATAAAATATCTTTTTCAAAAAAATTGTTTTCCAATATATTTTTTTGTTTCCAATTTTTAGTGCCAGTGATTTTGTGTGAATTTATTTCGTCAAGGGAGATCTTTTCAAAAACTAACAGCTTCCACGAATACTAGACCTTGTTTCAAGAATACTAGGCCAGTAGAGTGGACGCCAGTCGATCCAATCGTTGCAACCAATGGAATTATTTAGTTTATATATCGCTCATGACCTTTATTGGGTCTGTGACTGAACTCTTGCTGCTATTTGGCGTGTGGAGTTGCCTGTCTCCCATCGGTTCGGATAGGGGAACGCTCAGCAGATATGCAGGGTAAGTGGGAAATAAAATACCACCCGCGGACCAAAACAGGCAACACCAACTTGGAGGCGTGGGTAGCATGTTTAACTATCACCAAGCTGGGATAGGCGGACTAGCAACATACTTATTCGAATCTTAATTGCAACTTTTGGCTACCGAATACGGACTAAGATTGGCTTTTAACGCCCTATGCTCCACAAGGAGTTAAAGGAAAACTTATTTCTATATATTCCTGCTATTTGTGGTGTGCATCTTAATGTTGTTCCACAAATGGAAGGACTTACCCGACTAGAATTACAGTGAGGCATGCCGAAGAATCAGTTAGGCCCGAATTAGGCAGGCCTTACGGAGGCACGCCTCACTATTACCTTACCAGGCAAGGCAAAGATTGGCATTCCAGAACAATACCAAATTTGGTTGTGGTCACGAAAATCTGTGGCAGTGTCTCACTTAGGCATAAATTGGAATCCCTAACTGATTTGTAGAAGGGCATCCGGAGTATTACCGAAGTTCGGTTTTTCGAACCTGCGCCTAATTAGGCAGATGCGTGGCGATACCTTTCGGGACTTGGGCCTAGTTTGGCTGCCTTATGAGGCGCAAATTTGGAATGCGGTCTGCCTTATTTGCGCCTAATCACCGGCTTACCAAAATTTCTAGTCGGGTATGATCATCTTGGCGTTGTTCCACAAAAAGAGGCACCTACAATTTTATGCTACCTCCGAACGGCAGATGTTTTTTTATGCGTAGATTTTTAATGATAGAATTAGTCTTGAAGGTTTGGCACTGCCTGTCGAGCCGCGGCCACTATTAGATACAACTTTTTCCATCAATTGCTGTTTCATGTCTGTCCGGGATTTCGGATGGTAGTCACGCACCAACCCATTACGGCTCAGACGGCTGCCAATTCAATTGTTCACTATTCACCCCTATATTCCGAGAAGAGGAGCCGCCCAGCGAGATTAGTCTGTTGCATACCATGCCTCGTTCTTACACGAAGCCCAAGTTAGCTGATCCTCCCCCGTCCTATAGGATTCCAACTCATAGTAAAAATTTACTCAATTGCCTACTGTGTTAATCGTTGGAGAATACCGAACATTAAAAAATAAATAAAATAAATACTTGGCGCATACACTTCTGTGAGGTTATTAGTCGAGCTCCTTCTGCCATTTTTGGTGTGCGCCTTGATTATATTCCACAACTGGAGGGACTTAAAAGCAGATATTCTTTATGAGGAGCTTTTCGGTAGCAGAAATACACTCGGAGGTTTGCCATTGCTTGCCGAGGGGCGACCGTTATTAAAAAAACTCGTTTTCTTCTTGTTGGTGTTTCACGGAGATTCGAACTTAAGTTCTCTCCGAATTCGGCTACGGGAGCCACCTTATTTGGGGTAATTTAAGTATCTAACGTCATCTTTGGCGCCATATAATGACGGGTCCATTTCACGAGCTGTTTTTTAATGGGGCCGGACAAAAGGATGAACGAGGCAGCTGAAGTTTTTCGCTTGCAATCGAGTGACGGATTCATGGGTCAAAGAATGATGATAGTTTCTCAGCGAATATCATTCATGGTATTTTTGGAATACTTGAACGTATTCAAAGAGTTGGCTTCTGTCATTCCATGGCAGGGACGCTCTGATATCAGCAGGTGTTTGCTGCATTGGGACAACAGAAGGCATTATGTGACTATTCACGGCTTGATCTAAGGATTTCAGTTTCATAACCGAGCGAAAATCTCTAAAATAGCTGCAGAAAGAGAGTATTTGGGCTACTCTTTTCGCAACCGGTTCATTTACTTCACCTTTATAGCTCGGGTTCCGGTTAGCGTACAACCAACTACCATTTCTCAAACTTCCTGAGCCTTGCGCTTCGGTGGACCCTCACGAAGGGAGTTCGCCTGTTTGGGGAGTGCTTATTTCAGTACATGGCTTTGGTATATGCTTTCCATCTACTATTTCATAATCCATTTAAGCGATGTAGATCATATGGTATATGATGAAGTGACTTACGAAAAAAGAAATGCGCTACGAGAAAAATATTTAATACGACTTGCTCAAAGAAATCTTATATCGTTACCATTAGGTTAGGTTAAGTTAGGCTGAAATGATGACCAATCTTGATGGGGTTGCAAAGCAGCTTACTTAGGCCTTGAAGCACATTGTGGTCGCACTTGCTTGGGCTTGACTTTCTCCCCTGAAACTCCCAATGTGGTGAAACCTCATCGTCTCTCTAATAAACTATGAAATTTTGTGGAAATGGTTGCCGATTCAAAGTCAGTCAGACATCAAAAGAAATAAGATTTTAGGCAGCGATGCCGCGTTCTGGCAAGAGCGGTACAGTGGCAGGGAAAGTTGTGTTGAATACTTCTATACTTCTTTTTTCAAGGAAGGAGACTGTTGAGCAGTTTCTCTGTAAATGTCCGGGTTTGGCAGCTGTGACGATTAAGCCACTGGGTGTTACCTTCTTCGACAGCCTGGGGCAGTGTGCCCATCAATCTTCTTCATTATATCAACAGCTCTGGCTGGCTGTAGATATCTTTCTGTTGGAGGTCTCATAATACAATAGTATCAAAATGGTTTCAGTTGTGAGTTACTGGGTGTTAGCCATGGAAGTCGACCGAAATAATATTCGGTACATTTTACAGTTTTTCTTTGATAAATGCGAAAATGCAAACCAGGCCGCAGAAATTGTGATTGGTGTTGATGGTGCCGATACTGTAACAGCTCATTACGTGCAATTTTCGTTTCATCGATTCCGTAGGCGTTTTTGATGCCAAAGAAGCACCCTGCATAGGCAGATCCGTCGTCGGAAATGTCGAAAAAATCACAGAAATAATCGAAGTTGACCGGGATGCTGTATGTAGTCGAGGCATCGTCCAGGAACTAGGGATGGATCATAAAACAGTTCTAAGCCATTTACGCAAAGCTGGATTAAAAAAGCAGCTCAATGTTTGGGTGTCACACCAAAAATAATGATGAATCGAATTTATAACAGCGAAGCCTTGGCCAAACTGAATGAAAACAACCTACTTCTTAGACGGTCGGTGACTGGGGTTGAGAAATGCGTCACATACGTCAATATTGTGCGAAACCGATCGTGGTCAAAGCGTGCTGGAGCAGCTCAAACGGTGATCAATCCAGGACTAACGACCAGGAAGGTTCTACGCTGCATTTGGTGGGACTTTAAAGCGGTTATTTATTGTGAGTTGCTTTCGTATGGCACTAAATTCAGATCTCTATTGTCAACAATTGGCCAGTTGAAAGCTAGCGATTGATCAGAAATTGTCAGAATTGGGCAACAGAACAGGTGTTGTGTTCCGTCACGACAACGCAAAGCCACACACGTCTGTAGTGACTCGCCAAAAACTCGAGGAGCTTGATTACCACCTTTTTTCTTTCATTGCAAAACTTCCTGAGGGACAAGAAATTGATGCCAGGAGAAGATTGTGCAAATCGGTTACTATAACTTTTCGCGAATAAGCACTGAGGCGTCTATGAGAGAGGCATTATGAAGCTACCTTTAAAATGGCAACAAATCATACAACAAAACGGTGCATACTTGACCTAAATCGGACAATCCAAAACATATTTAATACCCTTTTGAATTTTACTAAAAATGGATTTCTTTTCCCCCAAACTAATGCTATCTCTCATTCCCTTCTGTCGCTTCCTCTTTTCTTCTACTTTCTGCCTATCACAACGCTTTTGATTTTCTTTGACTTTTGTCACAAATTCCTTGAACTTGACATGTCTTATATTTCCACTTCAGTTACCAAACATTTTTAGTCAAAAATATTAACTTTGTTATTGGTCAACGTTCTTAGTTGAGCAGAGAAAAGAAAGGAGCGCACACACAATCTGCTTATGAGCAAAAAATCTTTAAAATCTAGAGCAAGTTCTCACGCTGGCAGACATATGCAAATAGAAATTCTAGAACATCTACCTTCCACTTACCACTGAACGTTTCTTAATTTAGTAAGTAGAAGTTTAGGTCAGGGCAAATGCTAAGGAGGCTCTTAGAGTGCCACCAAGCACTTGAATTTAAATGGAGACAAATCACGGTGGGGTCGAGTGGTGATGAACTTTGAAGCAGAGGCTGGCTGACTGGCTGACTGACTGATGGGGGTAAGAGGAAGGCAAATAAGTAGATAAAAATGGAATGTGTTTATTAACGGAAATGTATGCAAATATGAGCTGTCATATATTTAGTTATATGTATGTATGTGTGTGTGTTTTTCTCCATCTATGCGTCTGAGTGTTTATCTGTCTGCTTTAGGGTTGTACACTTACATCTATGAATGTATAGTATGTAGGTACAGTAGATGGTTAGAGATGCCGTTGGGCAGAGTTTTGTGAGGCCGCAGGCTGATAGCACTCGAGTCAAGTGGTAGAGAGAAGAGCGAAAAGCAAGCGGACGTCAGAAACTAGTTCAAGTGTGGTGAAAGTAATTAGTGAGCAGTTTTTTGTGGTAAATAGTTGGAGAAGGTGGGCATAAGCACTTACACATATAAGCATACATAGAAACATATCTACATGTATACATACATATATAGTTTTATATGCACACACACACACACACATGCTTCCAATGTAAAAATCATATTTACCTCTGTGGGAGTAACACTTTTTAACGCACATTCACTCTGTTGCATGTCACGCACAAACAAACAACCACACACACACACACATACACATACGAGAAGTGGCAAATGGCAGCATTTTAAAAATGTTTACCTTACTAATTCTCCAATTGCTGCTGTAGTCGCTGTTACCGTTGCTCTTCAAGTTGGCGGTTTTGTTGCTCAAGTGTGGCTTTGTGTTGTTTCTTCTTCCTCGCATTTGTTTTGGTTGCCACTTGCCACTTGAGCACTGCTGCTGTGGCGTTTTACGCTTTAAAAGCGCATAATTAGTCGGTTGGCTGTTGGTGGCGAAAAAACACAAACAACAACAACAACCACAATTATAAACACTGCAACATCCTCTGCGGCTAGTGCTGTTCTTGGCACCGCTATTTGTGTCTCGATTAGCGGCCTATCTGTGGCACACAAAGATCAAAGCATACGAGTAATTGGAAATTTTTTCGGCACAAATTGAGGAAAATGGAAAATTGATTTCAATTAACACGAAGTAAATAAACAAAATGGTAATGGATAAGGAAATATGATTTGTTTTTGCTTGTTTAGTTAACTTGCGCATAAGCAAACATCCATTAGGGTTTTATTATTATTCGATTTTGTTTTTTGGTTTTTTTAAATGCTCGAAACCAATTTTTTTAATATTTATTTTTAAGCCACACTCGCACAACACACCTTCGCAATGTACAAAAACATAGTTTATTCCAAAAAAATTCAGCAAGAAATATAATGCAATAAAAGTTAGCTGTAAGGTGTAAGAGGACAAATGTCAGATGTCAGCTGTCAGTTTTCAAGTGCAATTGGAAAAGAAATGGCTTAGTTTTAAATACGTTTTTTGCAAACTTCGAAGAGTTACTTGCAGACGTTTAAGACGTTTAAGGATGCATTTTTTAGTTGTTTTAAATTAGTTGTTTTTTTTTAATTAAATATTAAAAAACAGGTTTTGAATAATCGCTCCGCTTGCTAGTCTCCGCTTGCTAGCCTCTACACGAGAACCAATGACATCGCCATAAAAGTCAGCTGTAAGGTATAAAGAGACAGGTGTTAGCTGTCAATTGTCAGTTGTCACCTATCAATTTTCAAGTGGATGAGTGGCGATCGATATAAAAATTAAAAATATTTTTTTTCTTATACGGGTTTTTGCTGGTAGCATAAAAGCCGTGACCGTTATTTTTTTTTTTTTTAAATTTGTTGCTGCCAGAAAATTTTAGTTTTAAAACTCACTTAAATTTCTTTCTTAAGATTTCTTAGCGGATTATAACTTTATTAGTTATTTTGATCCCCTATATTTTAAGATATTAAACTTCTAATTAAGTTAAACTTCTTATTATAGTGAATATTTATATTTAAAAAATATTTACCGAAAACTAGGTGGCAACGCTGTTAAAAAATATTTTAAGTAAAACAGCGTGCATTTATTTCGTGGGTTTATTTTTTTTAGTACTTTTATTAATTTTTTGTTATTAATTTTTTTTTCAAGTAATTTAAAATAAGTGGTAACTTTATACGAATATTTTCAGACTTTACACCTCCACTTTGAAGATTCCCCCAAAATATTTCGTTATTTATATTGCATTTCAAATTTGAAAATAATTAATTAAATAAAAAAATATTTGCAGAAAACTAAGTGGCAACATATATCATTTTTTATATTGTATTTCAAACTTCAATATAATTAATTAAATAAAAAATTTATACAGAAAATTAGGTGGCAACCCTATTAAAAAAAGTCTGAAATACATATCCGTTTATTTATTTATTTCGTTTATTTTTTTTTCAATATTTTTTTATATTTTACTTATTTTTGGAGTCATTTAAAATAAGTGGCAACTTTGTACGGCTATCTTTACACCTATCAGTGTAAAGTTTTTCCCCCTAAGCATGTTTTTCGAAACATATTTAATTTTTTATATTATATTTCAAACTTCAAGATAATTAATTAAATAAAAAATTTATACAGAAAATTAGGTGGCAACCCTATTAAAACGTGTTTGCCTTTATTCATTTTAAAATTTTTTTTAATGTTATTTATGTTTAAAGTGATTTAAAATAAGTGGCAACTTTGTACGATTATCTTCACACCTATCCGTGTAAAGTTTTTCCTCTAAGCGTGTAAAGTTTTTCGAAACATATTTAATTTTTTATATTATATTTCAAACTTCAAAATCATTAATTAAATAAAAAATATATACAGAAAATTAGGTGGCAACCCTATTAAAACGTGTCTGAAGTAAATCTCCGCTTAGTTATTTATTGCCTTTATTCATTTTTAACATTTTTTTTGTTATTTATTTTTAAAGTGATTTAAAATAAGTGGCAACTTTGTACGACTATCTTCACACCTATCCGTGTAAAGTTTTTTCTCTAAGCGTGTAAAGTTTTGCGCAACATATTTCATTTTTTATATTATATTTCAAACTTCAAAAGTATCAATTAAATAAAAATGTATACAGAAAATTAAGTGGCAACCCTATTAAAAAAGTCTGAAATAAATCTCCGTTTATTTATTTATTCCGTTTAATTTTTTTTTAATATTTTAATTTTTTTTATTTCACTTATTTTTGAAGTGATTTAAAATAAGTGGCAACTTTGTGCGACTATATTTGCACCTACTCGTGCAAAGTTTTTCCCAATATACGAGTACTATGTTTTTTATTATTTTATATTTTAATATAATTTATTAGATAAAAATTATATGCAGAAAACTAGGTGGCAACTCTTACCAAAAATATTTCTGCTTTAAAGACGTCGCAAACACCTTTTAGTCAAACTTTATATTGAGATTTTTTATTTTCTTTTTAAATAATTTCAATAAGGTGGCAACTCCCAACACATAGTCACAGATATAAGAATGATCTGGAGCATAAAAGTCAAAACACTATACAAGTAAATTTTTTATCAAAATCGTTAGATTGATTATTGTTAAGATTGAAAAAAATGTCTCTTCATCCCATTCACACACTGAAGTTTATGTATTGTGGGGGAAAAGTTTTAAAACAGAATCAGTTTAAGAAAAATTATGACATTTATTAGCTCTTAAAGGCCTCATAATCCTTCTTCTCATGCAAATATAATAAATAAAAATTTATTACCACATTTTAGTCATGCGAGTTTCTACACAAATAATTAAATCAATTACTCAGAGGATAAGATTTTTCATTCTTTCTTCCCTTTGCATACGCAAACGAATGTAAGTATGTAATACAGGCATTCTTTATGGTTCTTGTGGTCAATAGCACTTGAGATTTCCACTGAGCGATTAGTTTTTTATAGACATCATAAATTTGCTTATCTATGCAACTTCCCCGGTCACACAGCCTGGCGTGGGTTGCATGTAAATGAGCGACAAGTGCCCGCATAAGCGCAAATGTATAAATGTTGTGTGTGTATGTGTGGATGTATGTACAAAGAGTTACACCAGTTTGCGGGCAAGAGTCGCTGAGTGCCCGCATCAGCTACAGCGCGGCGTCCAAAACTCGGCAGCAACTATGTTGATATGTCAAAAACAACACCCTGACAACTGCTGTCAAGCAAAACTCCCATACCCATACAAAAAAAACAACAACCACAGTCAACAGTCAGCTAAATAAGCATTGGAAATGTGTAACATCCCTCGCCACGGAACCTTGATTTGCCTGACTTTGACCTCACACTCTGGTCGGCACACAGAAATGTTAATAAATAAAAAATAGAATTTCGGCTTCAATCACGTGCCACAAATACATTACTGCCGCTAATAGCATTGTAAATATGCCCGCACACATACATAGATACTTTTTTCTTTTGGTTCTCGTCACCTTTGGAAAATGTGAGTTACAATTTTATAACATAAAATTGTTTTTTAAAAATATTTTTGTGGACAAGAGTCCACGTCTTTATTATTTGAAGTTGAGCTTAAAACTGAATTACAAAATTCGTATTACTATTTCTGAACACCTAAAATTTGGCCAAGTCACGTTGCACCTGCATGTGCTGGGAAAATATCTTAGTTTAGGTAATGCGCGGTCAGCGCTTTATTCCTGCGCGTGTGCTGGCGTTTACCCGTGGGACACTATTTCGCACTATTTTCACATTATGTACATATATATAATTGGCGCGTACACCCTTTTTGGGTGTTTGGCCGAGCTACTCCTCCTATTTGTGGTGTTCCACAAATGCAGGGACCTACAGTTTCAAGCCGACTCCGAACGGCAGATACTTTTATGAGGAGCTTTTTTATGGGGGAAATACACTCGGAGGTTTGCCATTGCCTGCCGAGGGGCGACCGCTATCAGAAAAATGTTTTTATTAATTTTGCTTTCACCGAGATTCGAACCAACGTTCTCTCTGTGAATTCCGAATGGTAATCACGCACCAACCCATTCGTTTGTGGATCAAGATCAAGACGCACACCACAAATACCAATAAACTAAAACAAAATAAAATAAACATTTTTTTTTGGGATTCGAACCCAGGGTTTTGGATCGGAAGTCCACATTGCTAGCCGCTCGGCTATCGCGCTATGCTGTTGGCTGTGCGCTAAAAGCTATTTTGTTTGTCGCTACGTTTATATGTAACTGACACTGAAAGGAATCTACATATGGGGGTAGGGCGGGTCGATTTAAAAATCGCTCATTGCTCTGTGAACATCATATTCTAGGGATCAAAATAAGAAACTTTGCCGAGGGAACCATACCTCTAAAACGAATTCTAATATCCCCCAATTTGGGTCGAACTTTTGGGTAGGGGCAAATTTTGAAAAATCCCACTTTGACCCATTTAGAGTGCTCCAATCGAGTCCAAATGTATGACCGACACCCACTTACTTGGGATGGTCGATCCACCCATGCCAGTGGCACACCCCCTGGAACTTCCCTGGGGGGTTCCCCATACAATCATTTCAAAATATCACCATGTTTTACATGAGAAAAGAAACTAAAAAGTTCGATCCAAATTGGGTCACATCAGAACTCGTTTGAGAGCTATGGTTCCTTCGCCAAAGTTTCTTATTTTGATCCCTAGAATATGATTTTCACAAAGCAATGGGCGATTTTTTTGCCTCCTCACAAATCGACCCGACCTAATGAAGGGGATAGAAAATCACACGTACACAAAATTTTTGCCACGATTTTCCCAATGCTCTTAACAAAGTGATTGTAATGAGCAATGTTCGGTGACCGCTTAACGTTCACGCGTGACGGTAACGTGATCGCGGCTCTTCTTGCTGGGATATACAGTGCCGCCCAACTGAATAGGGTTGACTTCCTTTTTAGACTTAGAACATAATATCTTCATAACGAGCACTCGGATTTAAACCAAATAAATTTTATTACATAAGTAAAACGATCAATTATTTATAAAGTACAAACGTTTTTTTTTTTTGGTTTAGTTTTTATATATTTTTTATTATATTTTCAAAAACATAGCTGAAAATCTACATTATTTTTGGCTCAATTGAATAGGTTTGACCAACAAAACTATAAAAAAAAAATTATTCACAGCAATATTTCATGACACGTGGTAAGTTAAATAATAAAAGACACTATTTCTGCATTATTTAATATTTGGTATGACCACCCTTATTCTTCATTATTTCAAACATTCGAGTTGATAAGGAAACGAAATATTTTTCAATTTCACTCAGTGAAATAGTTGACCAGGCTTTTTTAATCGCTTTAACCAGGGTCGCCGAGTCTTGAAATTGTCTTCCTCCTTCATAAACTCTCCTGGATAAACGTCCCCAAATTATCTCGATAATGTTTATGTCTGGGGAGTATGGCGGCCACTGGAGCATGTTGACATTCTGGTCCTTAATCCACTGTTTTGTAGCCCGGGCTGTATGGATGGGGGCGTTGTCTTGTTGGTACGCTCATTGAATAGGTGCAAAAGTTTTGGAAAACTGGGGAAAAGCCTTTTGGGGCACAGTCTTGTAGAGAATTGCATTCATCTTTGATGAAACAAACTACAGCTCGCAAGTTCCATAAAACAATATGGCTTCTCAAACCATTACGCCTCCTGTACAGGAGTGATGACGACTCAAAAAGCATTCCTCTTTTCGCATATCGTGAAAATAGTAGTTGTAGCCATCCGGTCCGTCGAGATTGAACTTTTTTTCGTCGGAGAAGACCACAGCCTTCCAGTCCTTGGTCCATGTCATGTGATCCCGCGCAAATCAAAGTCGCGCTTCCTTCCGTGCATCATTGAGAGGAGGTTTTTTTTTTAGTTTTAATCTCTTTAAGTGTTTAGCACTCCGAATAACTCGTTTTACCGTTGCCAAACTAGCATTTACACCGCATTCATCGCTGATTTTACTGGCAGAGAGGTGGGAATTCGAAGCAGTTCGAAGTATTAGTCGCCTCTCTGATGCCGCTGTAGCATATTTTTTTCCTCCTTTAATTTTTTTCGCGTAATCGACTTCATTACGAAGAAAATTGCTTACCACGCTTTGGCTTCGACCAATCTTCTTTGCTATTTCATTATGTTTTAGGCCAGATTCAATATAGCCTTTAATTTGAACTTTTTCAAAATCGGCTAAAGATTTTCCCCGACCCATATCAAAAAAAAAAATGATAGCAATTACTTTAAATTTAAGTAGACCAAAGAATTTATATGTTTTCAATCACGCAGTCAATCAAAAAGTGAAGTCAAGGTTGTCAAACCTAATCAGATGAGCCAAAAATAGACCACACAAAGCAAAATTCTGATTTACCGTTGCATAGAACCCGTTACATTTTTTTGTCATATTATGAGTAAACAAATGAATGTTCAAAACAAAAAATGAAAGAAGGAAAAAATGCCATAGGAACAAAGAGAGAAGAAAAAATAGCAGAAATAATTTTCAAACCTATTCAGTTGAGCGGCACTGTATGTTCGAATTTAGGAATGTGTGTATGTATGCGTGCTTGTATCGAGATATTAATTTGTTTTAGTTGGACACCCGCATATGCTTGGGTTCTGCTTATAGCGCGCACATTCAAATATGTAAGTACACACATACACACACGCTGTCATAGCATATTGCATGCCTTGCTTGCTGTTATTGCCAATGCAGCTTATTGTCGTTCTTGTTGTTGCTGCCTCATGTGCGCTGACAGCCATGTCAGTTATGGTATGTGTTGTGGCGTCACTTATGCAAATATTTCGAAACTTGTAATCAACTCATCATCATCGTCATTGCCATTGCCATCATCATAGCCAATGGCAACAGCTAACATAGATAGTCGAACAACAACAATTACATTTGGGAAATATACAAGTGCATACATACATACATACATAGATATGAGCTTCTAACAACGATTGCAATGGCAACTGGCTTAATGGCATGCACTTACAGGCATATTTACATGCATCCATTTGAGGATATCACAAAAATTGAGTTATACTCTTTGTTGTTGCTGCTGCCGCATTAGTAATGCCGTGAATTGCAATACTTATACTAAATAACACTCGAAAATATGCAGCGACATGCTTTTACATAAATCCATTCTAACTTAGTGTATAAGTACATGTAAGTAAATAAATACACACACAGGCACAAACAAGTATGAGCATATGTATGTATGCATGCATTTCGATATTCCCAACAAGCATCAGCAACCATTACTCATCTTAGAAAAAATGTATGATTCGCTTGTTTCCTTAAAAAATACTATTGGGTAGTCGAAAAAGTATTTCTAATCAAACTTCAACTCATTTTTTTTATATTTATAATGAACTTCATTAAACCAAATATGTACCATTTTGGTCGACCGCCTTTTGCCATTTTTCTTCTAGAGACATTATTACATCAGTGTAAAATTTTAGAGGTTTCTCGGCGAAAAACTGCGACAAGTAATTTTCACAAACAAATGGTAGTCCGATGGTGCAAGGTCAGGGCTATATGGTGGATGCATCAAAACTTCCCAGCCAAACTCTCCCAGTTTTTGCCGAGCCATCAAAGATGTGGCCTAGCGTTGTCCTGATGGAAGACGACGCCCTTTCTGCTGATCAGTTCTGGCCGTTTTTTTTTCGATTGCTTGCTTCAATTTCATCAGTTGTTGACAGTAAAGTGTAGAATCAATCGTTCGATAGTGGATGATTCCTTTCCAATCCCACCAAACACAAAGCATAACCTTTCGAGGCGTCAATCCTGGCTTTGCGACCATTTGTTGAGCTTCACCACCCTTACACCATGATCTTTTTCGCACATTATTATCGAATTTGATCCACTTTTCGTTTCCGGTTACCATTCGCTTCAGAAATGGTTACATTTCATTTCGTTTCAGCAAACAATCGCAGATGTTAATTCGGTTCATTAAATTTTTCACAGACAATTCATGTGGTACCCAAACCATCGAGCTTCTTTTTGTAACCAGAATTTTTTAAATGGTTCAAAAGCGTTTGATGATGAATGTTTAGTGCCTTGACGATGTCATGGCAGCTTATGTGACGGTCCTGCTCAATCTTTTCCATAATTTCATCGACTTTTTCAACGATAGGTCGACCGGAGCGAGGTGCGTCTTTCACATCGAAATTTCCAGAAGGGAAGCGAGCGAACCATTGTTGTGCTACACGAACTGATACAGCATCGTCTCCGTAAACTTCACAAATTTCATTGGTGGCTTGCGTGGCATTCTTCCCTTTTGTATAAAAAAATTTCAAAATATACCGAATTTCTTCATTATTTTCACTCATTTTTGAACAGCTATAACTGTTTGGCAACTTCTCCGAATTTAATTTTTTTTTGTTAAATGAAGCTTAAAATGTCACCTTTCTAACACCATATGATATGACACAATGTGATTGGTAGCACTGGAGATAGATGACTCCAACGACATCTATTGACAAAATACGAAAAGACTTTTTCGACTACCCAATATATTTTACCAGCGCTAGAGAAATTTTGTAATTCTCAAGCCCTGTTAAAAATATTGGCTATTCAACATAAAAAAAAATATTATTTTCAAGTTAAGAGACATCAAATTTATGAATCACAAATTTTCCTTCAAAAATATTTCTGCAAAAATTTATAATTCTGTAGTAGAAATTTTTAATTCTCCACCCTTCTTAAAGGCGAGGTGTGTTCAAAAAGTATCGCGAATTTCGATTTTTGTTGTAGGGATGCGTTGGTACTCATGTCTCTCACTCATGCCGATGAGTTCGACCATTTTGAAAGATCAGTTCATTGTTGACAGCTGATTTGCTCGCACGTGTTTCAGCTCGTCTTCGATTTTTACCTATTCAAAAAGATGGATCAAAGAACCTTTATCAAATTTTGTGTGAAAAACGAAATTAAGTGCGCGGATGCATTCCGAATGTGGACTGTGTCATACGGAGAAGCTACTTTGGAACAAAGCAACGTTTATCGGCGTTACAAAATGTTCTCAGGAGGCCGAGAAGATGTGAACGACGAAAAGCGGGCCGGACGCCGTAGCACTTCAACAACAGTCGAGAAAATTGATGAAGTGAAGAAAATGGTATTGGCCAATCGTCGAATCAGCGTTAGAGAAGTGGCTGAGGACCTAGACATGTCGATTGGCTCGTGCCATTCGATTTTTTTCAATGATTTGGATATGAGACGACCAAAAGCAGCATCGCATGAACATTACTGTCCGCGACGACCTAAATTTGCTCCAGAGGGTCATAACTGGTGACGAATCGTGGGTGTATGCTTATGACGTGGAAACTAAAGCTCAATCATCTCAATGGAAGCTGCCGCGCGAACTAATACCGAAAAAAGCGCGCCAAGTACGATCGAATGTAAAAGTTTTGCTTATCGTTTTCTTCGACTGCACTGGCATTGTGCATCATGAGTTCTTGCCACTGGGTAAAAGGGTCAATAAGGAATGACAAAAACGCCCGGATTTGTGGAAGAAAAAAAATTGGCTCTTGCATCACGATAACGCCCCTGCTCACACATCGCTGCTTGTGCGCGACTTTTTGGCCAGAAACAGCACACTAATGATGCCACAGCCATAATATTCTCCAGATCTTGTCCCCTGTGACCTTTTCTTGTTCCCGAAACAGAAGAGGTCCATGAAAGTACGACGCTAAGCTACGATGGACGAGATGTAGACGGCATCAAAGGAGGAACGGAACAAAATTAAAAAAAAAAAAAAAATACCAGTCTAACGGTTAGACTCGATAGAGTGAAACCTTACGTAAAACAAACTGAGAGAGAATAAGACGAAAGCAGCATTAGGAGCGGGATAATTATAGGTTCATTATAATATTGCTATAAAGTTCATATTTTATTTTCTTCATTTTATCATTATTCATCCTTAATGTTTTCAATTTAAACAAATGATACGAGTGGCTTATGATAGATAAAATATGATACAAATGCTTTGGTTTCGATGTTGTCAAAAAAAATACCCAAACGGACCGAAGAAACAGACTTACAAATTTCTTCCATTTACGTCTACTTCTTTTCATATAAAAATGTATGTCTCTTTCCACCACAGCTAAATGTATTTGTATATTTCTTCTTGTATTTATTCAAGGCCGAAATCCCGGCGGTACTGCAATATCGGGCCAACCCGTGGCAAAGGTGAAGAAAGCCCCTAAAACACTCCGCCCATTTCCAAAAATCAGTTTAACATTTGTTGTCCTCCGATGGAGGATCTATCAGATGTTAAGCTGATACACTTTGATCTTAGCCTTAAGGCCGAGAAGCGATTACCATACACAACCAACAAACTACCTAGTCAATACATTTTCTAATAAACCTTTTGAGAATTACACGCTCACAAAAAAAAAAAATAATGTACGAAATATTTATACCGATTCACTTAAACTGACTTTCAGTATCTAAACCAAAAATAGAAAAGCCAAAAAACTGTTTTCAATAAATAATCAGAAATGTCCTACAATGCAAATTTCAAAAAAATTTTATTTCTTGTGATTCGAACCAAGAATTTTGGATCGGAAGCTCACATTGCTAGCCGCTCGGCTATCGCGCCATACTGTCGGTGCTGGCCTAAAAGTTATTTAGTTCGTCGCTACGTTTATATGTAATATTCGTAGCCAAGTTGGTCGCTTTTTTCGTTTCACTTTTTCCCAAATCACTCCCAACGATTCTAAAGAAGTTTTCACTTCAAAAATGATTTTTTGAAGTGCTTCGAAGATTGGGAACAACGTTGGCACAAGTGCTACTTTGAAGGTGAAAAATAGATATTAATGAATAAATAAATAATTTTTGAAAAAACACAAAATTCGCACTTTCTGTGTCACCCTCCTGCTCTATCTAGACGTAGACTCACCATTTTGGGTAGACAATCCCTTAATGAATTGGAAGATCTCGGCTCTGTCGAAATTAAGGATCTTACAAAATTCTGGAAAAGTACACATTGATTTTAGGAGGGATAAGGCCTAGTTCCTCACGCGGCATGGACCATGTGCCTGAGTGTTTCCCACAGTGGACAACCGCTTCAACCTAACCTAACCTAGGAAAGTTATAATTCTCAACTTCATGTGCAAAGCGATTTTAATATTTTTCTCAAGCCTTTGAAAAATTTATGATTATCAAACATCTGATTTAAACTGTTTTAGTGACCGCAAAATATTTACTTTTCACATTTGTATTTTGTGAGCTGAAGATCGGATTAACAAAGAAACTCAAATTTGAATTATTGCTTTTATTTATCTGTCGATATTTTGACTCCAACCATAAGTAATCTTCAATCCAAAGTTTAGCCCTAATTTCAGAAAAATTTGCAATTGGAAACATTATTCTCGGTTTCTTTTTCTAACCTTTGAGGAATTTATGATTCTCAAGCATTCTCAAGTTGAGAATCAACTTGTTCTCAAAGCATGGAAAATAATGATTGCCACACAGCTGACAAATGAAATTTTTGTTGAGAATGAACATATTTTTGAATGAATATTTTTGAAACTATGCCTGCCGATTTGACAACTTAACCACAATTTAAACTCAAACCTAAACGCTTGCTGGGTTTTTCATTACCGTAAAATCTATGCGCTCCAATGTTTTCTTTTACACCAAATGTTTTACATATTTTTCATTTAATTGGTAGAATTGTGAGCTTAGTCAGTTACTCAATATTTTGCTGCACAAATATTTGCTGCGAAAATTTAGTTATCAGTAAAACTGTGTACATAGTTAGCTGACGTGTGATTTTTCGAAAGTTGCATCTTGTCTTTGAAGCGGTTGAAAAATTTTACTTTTATTATTTTATTAAGAAAAAAAATAAATATCTTCGTCTCTTCTACCTACAGAGGACTTAGTATGAGAAACCAGAAACTGTTCATAAGTTCTCAATGGAAGTAAAATTAGAAAAGTGGTGAAATAGGGAAAGGTGTAGGAAGTAGACAACGAAGCAGTAAAGTCCTCTCTCGACGAACAAAACTAACACTCTACAAGGCTCTCACCATAAACATCCTAACATATGGTGCAGAAGCTTGGACGATGACAACATCCGATGAAGCGACGCTTGGAGTGTTCGAGAGAAAGATTCTGCGCAAGATTTTTGGACCTTTGCACGTTGGTAGCGGCGAATATCGCAGGCGATGGAGCGATTAGCTGTATGAGCTTTAGGACGACATAGACATAGCCCAGCGAATAAAGATCCAGCGGCTACGTTGGCTGGGTCATGTCGTTCGAATTGAAACGAACGCATCAGCTCTTAAAGTATTCAAGGCGGTACCAGCTGGTGGTAGCAAAGGAAGTTGAAGAACTCCTTTGCGATGCAAAAGTCAGGTGAAGAAGAGCTGGGATTCACTTGATGTGCCCAATTGGTGCTCTTTAAAACGAGAATGAAACGTCGAGTGGGCTATGTTGAACTCGGCCAAGATTGTTTGGCCGATTACCGCGCCTATGAAGAGAAATCCGCAGTCCAGATCTGATATTTAACTATACTCACACTCTTTATTAGGTATTTCACCCAGCACCTCCTTCTCTACGTGGTGAGCCTCTTGATGGTGTTCCACAAATGGAGGGACTTGCAGTCTTAAGCCTGCTCTGAACGGCAAATGGTTTTTATGAGTAGCTTTTTCATGGCAGAAGAACACTCGGAGGCATACCTTGGGCGCCCAATATTGGACACAACATTTTGTATAACTTTGTGGCTTTGTTTTGCGCGTTTCGAAACCAGCCACAACCAAACGCCAGTCACGCACCAACTTATTTGGCCACGACCAGCAGTGATTTCCGAAAATATTAATATTTTTATGGGGAAATAAGATCGCGTAGATCCAATATTTTTCAACTCAATCTTTTTTTCCAAATTTTTTTTGGACTTCAAACTTTTTGGGTCTTAAATTATTGGAACTTTTTCTGTGATTTCTATTTTCTGAAACTTTTTTATTGCACCAAAATCCTTTTACTTGAAATTACTCGCTGAAGTCAAGAACACGTAAATGTTTCTCTATGTGAATCCAATATTATTGAGCTCAACATTTTTTTCTTGTAATTGTAAGGATTTCAAAATTTTTCTTGATGTGTTGGAACTTTTTCTGGAGTATCTAATTTATTGATATCTTTTCGCAGTAGCAAACGCTTTAACTTACGTAGCACTGAGCAGAGTATTTGTTAAGCTTTACGGCTGTGTGTACTTCCGATATGTTTAAACTGCCTCTTTTTTGAATGCCGCATCAATAAATCAATTCTGAATCAATAAAAGCTTAAGCCTTTTTCCGAAGTGCCTCCGGTTGTTGGAGCATCGTTATTTTTTATTTTTCATTTTTATTTTTTATTTTTATATATTTTTACTATTTTATTATATTTTTGAATATTTTTCCCCCCAAAGTGTTAAGTGTGAACTTTTATTTCAGACCGAAAAAGATACAACACACAAAGCGAACTTTACAGGTCTGCTATTATTTGTAGGAAAACATTTATTTACCGGCAATTAACACCAACCGATATAAATTGGCATGCCTTTTAAATGTTTTTTGCTGTCATGAATATTGATTGTCATAAAATAGAAATAAAACTAAAATATTTGTCCAAATTTGTCCAAAAAAGCTTTCCTGCAGGTCTTTGAACCGGCTACTGCCATTTGAAGATTCCGCCAAAAGATATAGCCACATGTGCCGGTGATGTAAGTACAAAAGAGCGCACACACACACACATACAGGCTAGCACACCTCTGCGTTAGATCTACACACTCAGCGCCATACACTCACACTGCTATAGGATGGGCTTGTATGAATTAACTGCTTGCCAACTACATCTACATTAATGTGCTTTGCATACAAAAAATGCGCCTACAGAACTGGTCGATGGATGGTGAATAATTTATTGGGGCATTAGTTGCTGGCGTGATTTCCGATTCGAATTTAATATTTATGGTTATTTTAGTAATTTTAACAACTTTTCTATGGCACGCATACGCGTGTAAGGGAACCAAAGAATATTTTAAAGTGGTGCGTGGAAGCAGCAGCGAGCATTTTTTTGTTTTTTTGATAGCAAATAGTTTTGGATTATATTTGTTTTGTAAGCAAACTATTTACAAGTACATGCGCGCATGCTTATATACCTGCATATTTATATGAATCAGTAAGTCCCGTAGTTGTTAAGTGCTAAGCGATTTGCATTTTAGTGAAATGTGAGAGGAATAATAACGCGCACGAAATCTCAATAATAATTATAGATAAACAAACATATGTATTCACTGTGTATGGATGTAAGAACAAACTATGTATGCCAAAGCAGGCGAAAGGAAGTGGTTAAAAATCGTGTGTACTTTTGGGGATTTTATTATTTAAATTTTTTGTAATTTTTTTTTTGTAGTGACTAAGGGTACATTTTTACATATATTAGACTGTTTTCAAAAACATGCATATTAAGGACAGCGCATTTTAATCGATTAAATTGTAATCGAAATTGAAACCGATAGCTTCGGAATCGATTTTTTTGCAACTTTTCTTAGTAAATTTGCAACAAAATAAAAAAAATCGAGAATCGATATTAATCGATTAATCAAATCCCGGGTTTTCTTTTATCAGCGCCAAAATTTTATAAAAAAATTGTTTATGTGGATTCTGAAAATCGATATTAATCGATTACTCAATTACGAGTAATGAACTTTTTTGCAATTTTTTTAAATTATATTTTGCTGCAAATAAATGAAGAAACGAAAATCGATATTAATCGATTACTTGATTACGAAAGCTTCAGAATCAATTTATTTGAAAATGTTGTTAAATAAATTTTGATGCAAATAAGTGACAAATCGAAATTTGATTGATCAAAAATTGTTATCAATCGATTACCCGATTATGAAGACTTAAGAATCGACTCTTTTGCAATTGCTTTATTGAATTATGGTGCAAGTATATGAAAAACCCAAATTTGATTAATCGATGAAACCAAAAAATCCGTATTAATCGATCACTCGATTACGGGGGCTTTTAACCAACTGTTTTGTAATTTTTTTTTAATTAAATGAAAAACCCATATTTGATTAATCGATAAAATCAATTATGGATATGAATCGATCACTCGATTACGAGGTCTTCATAACTAACTTTTTTGCAATTATTTTTTAATAAAATTTTGGCGTCAAGAAATGAAAAATCGAAATTTTGATTAATCGATTTAGTCGAAAATCATTATTAATCGATTACTCGAATACGAAGACTTGAGAATCGACTCTCTTGCAATTTTTGTATTGAATTTTGGTGCAAATATATGATTACTCGATTACGGGGGCTTCTAATCAACTTTTTTGTAATTTTTTTAAATTAAATTTCGCTGCAAATAAATGAAAAACGCAAAATTGACTAATCGATGAAATCAAAAATCAATATTAATCGATAACTTGTTTACAAGGCCTTCAGAATCAACTTTTTACAATTATTTTCAAATTAAATTTTGATGCAATGAAATGAAAAATCGATATTTGATTAATCGATTTAGTCGGAAATCATTATTCATCGATTACCCGATTATGAGCACTTCAAAATCGACTTTTTTGCAATTTTTTTATTGAATTTTGTTGCAAATGAATCAAAAATCGGAATTCGTTAATTTTTTGGCACTATCAAAATTGAAT
Source organism: Anastrepha fraterculus (assembly GCA_037575425.1). Lineage (NCBI taxonomy): Eukaryota > Metazoa > Arthropoda > Insecta > Diptera > Tephritidae > Anastrepha > Anastrepha fraterculus. The sequence goes on from JAYXIM010003623.1 coordinate 120,321, forward strand.
GAATTGAAAGCATTTCGTCGCATTTCGAGGCGTATCTCTGATTGGGAATACCGATGTCATATTTTCAACTTTTTTTGCGTGGATGGCTTTGTTGGTTATTTGATGTATAATAAGCGCAGTGGGGAAATTGATAACATTCATAAATCAAATCGAATTCCGTGCACTTCTGTAAAACAACATAAGTCGACTTAGCATTATTTTCCTGCCAGGCGCTACATTGCGAGCCTTTCTTGAAATACTTAACCAATTCATGATTTGTAGGCATAGCTTAATAAACTATTTTAATAAAAGTTTAATAAAATCTTGTATTGTTCTATAATAAATGTGAATTTATTGATCGTGAAACAAAACCTCATAAAGTCACTTAGGTTTTGTTATCAAAACTCTACAAAAGATCGTTAAAATTTTTTTTTTTAATTTTTTAACAAAAGGTTTTTTTAATTAAAAATTCTTTTTAAGTTACATTTTTTTAATAACATTTTTTATATATTTTTTATGAATTTTTTTAATTTTTTTTCTTGAGTTTTTTTAATCAGCTTTTGCATTAAAATTTTTTAATTAAAACTATTTTGTGAATTTTTGTTTTTTTGAGTATTGCCTTTTATTATTTCTATTGCTCAACTTGTTTTTTAACATTTTTTTATTAAATTTTTTTAAGTATTTTAAGTTTAATTTCTTTTCTACATAAATTTTTTTTATTTTTTTGTAAACATGTTTTATCAACATTTTTGTAACCAACATTTTTTTTTTATTTTTTTTATAAATTTTTTATGAATTTCTTTAAAAATATTTTTTTCTTAAATTTTTCTATTTATTCAGCTTCCGTATTAAAATTTGTTTATTAAAAGTATTTTGTGAGTTTTGTATTATGTTTTACTATTTTTTTTTAATAAAATTTTTTACTCAATTTGTGTATCAAAATTTTAGTAACCAACCTTTTTTTTGAAACTAGTTTTTTTTAATTTTTTTATAAATTTTTTATGAATTTCTTTAAAAATACTTTTTTCTTAAATTTTTTATTAAAACTATTTTGTGAATTTTATATTATGTTTTACTATTTTTAATAAAAATTTTTACTCAATTTGTGTATTTAAATTTTTTACTAAAATTGTTTTATGATTTTTTTAAGTATTTTTCTATTAAAATTTTTTATTCAACTTTCTTAAGTCTTTTTAAAGAGCTTTTTTTTTATTTAAATTTTGACTTTTTTTCTATTAAATTTTTATTCTATTAAAATTTTTTATTAAACATTCATATTAAATATTTTATATTCTTCTCTAAATAATTTATTCTTTATTAAAATATTTTATATAACTTCTTTTGTTGAAATTTTTTTGAACATTTTTTATATTAATTTTTCATTCAAAATTTTAATGAGAATTTCTATTGCATCAACATTTTTTTTCTCTTTAATTTTTTTCCACTAGAACCGAACCTGTTAGGAACATGCGATGGGTATGGCTTTTCGAATTTAATACTCATGCAAAACTTAAAAAAAAACTACATAGAGCACCATACCCATCGATTTTAGTACTATTTCCTAACGAAACACGGAAAAAATGTAACACTTCCTAGAGTTATTCCGTGCAGAATTCTCCAGTTTATAGGAAACCTTATTTGAAATGGAGATGACACGGGTAAACAGTCACATTCCTGTATATACCCCAATCGGAGCAGTTCGGTACTAGTGGCTTTTTTTCTTCAGCATAACCTACACTTCCATGTTTTCGTTTTGTTGACCTTTTTCATGCTCACATGTAAGCTTTAATTACCACACAAAGTTGTTAGCAAGCAACTGCCGATGAAAAATTATTGCTTGCATACTTTTGAAGTAAGCGACAGAAAACCAAAAATACTTGCAAGTAAACATGAAAAGTTAAGGAAAAGAAATTTCGTAAAAGGAAATGAGAAAATTGTAAACAAGCAAACTGAAAGCAAGCGTATGGGTGTATGAAATGCTAGCCATGGCAGGCTGGTTGTTTGATTTCATTTCAATTCAAAATATATGCGAAGAGAGGGGAAAGAGATTTTGGAATAGTTGGCTAAAATTTAGAAAAAGAAAACTTTTGGATTTTGATATGCAGTTGACTATATAAATATACAGGGCGCTTACAGAAGTTGAGGACATGCATATATGTGGCTATAACTTCCAGAAACTATTTATTTTTCTTTCTGCTCTTTTTCAGATAAGACATGGAGAACTACAACTTATCTCAAGAAATGAAGAGACATCCAGTTATAGTCGATGTATACGCAAATCACTAATCATTGACGAGGACCCTTCAAAACCTTTGAGAGCTCTTGCGAAGGAGCTTAATTTTTCTGAGGGTCTTATACGAGGGTCGATTTGTCCCTGAATATCTCCGGTATAAGTCCTAAGTGATGCGTAGAAGGCAATTTTTGTCGGAGCAAACACGGGAACAGCAACTTATCTGATCGAAAAGCCTTTTACACAAAATTAAATGCCCTGAGGCGCCTGAGATGCTATGGTTTTGGTCTGACGAAAAAAATATTCACCAAAACCAAAAGGCCAACCCCAAAAAAGGCAGATGCTTTCATACACACAAAGTTTCCAGCCAATGCTATGATTTTAGGTGCTGTGAGCAAGAAAGGAAACCACATTTCTTTACTCACGAATTTCGCGTGAATTCTGCTGCATGTATCGAGGTTCTAGATACAGTAGCGAATAGTCTAGATCAATAGTGTACGTGGTGACTTTGCTTAAGGATATGCCTCCTATGATGTTTGGCTCTTGGTTTCCCTTCCAGGAAGTGTCTGTTTTGGTGGTATCTATGGCAGCATCCCAGTAGAAGGTGCTTGCGGGGCACGAAGATATTCTTCTTGAGGGATTAAACCACATTGGAGCGTCAAACATTTTTGTTCCTAGAACTAAGTAAGTAGAATTACTAGGTCGACTCTGGATAACTCTATAATCAGAGGCGCTTATTGCACTTGTGGTAGATTGCGAATCACTTGACTCAGAACTCCCTTTTATTTTGGCACTTTTGAAGTGATGCCATTTAATTGTAGGATTAGAGATTCAGTAGCACCGTTCTACTCAGAAGAAATGGTAATAAGTTGCTCGCCAGCAAAATTGCGTTAATTTAGCTTGAAGGAAGTCGAAGTGATCAGGTGGTTGAAGGCTTAGGTTCAGTCAAGCTCTCACTTTCTCTTTCTTCTTCTTACCCTACCGTTTAGCATAGAGCCATCCGTAAAACTCTCCTAAATCCAGCTACTTTAAGTAATTCCATTTACTACTCTCTGGGATTTTGGTGAAAAATTTATATCGAAGAAGAATAAAATGGAAGTAGTATTAAAATAAAATAGAAATTAGTAGCAGTTCTCAGTTTTCTTGAATGACAGCTTGGCTCTTTACCTGTGCTAGTCTAAAGTCCCTTCAAGGCTGAGTTGTGTTCAGTTTGATTGCTTGAAACACTTAATTTTATTAAGCATTCCATTGCTAACAATTATGCTCGATTTATTTGCTAGAAATTTTCTAAAAGTCAGGAGGTGCTTCACCACCAAAAACATCACCAGTAACTCTGCACGTAAACATACGCCGGTTGGAAGCTAATTAGAAACGCGATATTTCAGCATTTTTGACTACTTTTGTTTCATTTTTTAATTTTCATAAATTTTCTATAAAAATATAATTCATTCTACATTAAATGCCATATAAACAAAAGTTTAAAATTTTGTGCAAAATTAAAAAAAAAAATAGATAAAATTTCTTAAAAATTTCAAACTTTTAAATCAAAAGTAAAAAAAAAATGAGTTCGCAATTTTATAGCTCAATCAATTTTAGTATTACAAAGTACACATTTTTTCGAGTATACTAGGAAAGGCTCTGAACTGGACCTGCAGCAAGTGGTAGAGGACATTAGCATTCCTCTAAACGAACTCTACACTGCGATTGACTCGAGCGTAGTCGTGGAAACCAATAGCAGGTGGTCTCAGACTACTAACTGCAGGGTCTCCAAGGTGATCTGGCCAAAACTGAATCTGAAAAGAACAAATTGGCTGTTTGGATTCAATAGATCACCTATCAGCGTCCTTTCAGGTGTTTTAACGGGTCATTGCACTAGTCTAGACAGCAGAATGGATATACATCATAATGACTTTTGCAAGAGTTGTGGCGATGAAGAAGGAATTAAGTTGGGAGTCGAGAAGCCATGCCAAATATCTTGGCGTTCCTGCGAAATTTGAAAAATGTCTCACTGGAGGGACTAGTTATCTTCTTAAAAAAATTGGAGTGCTTTAAGCAACTTAGTTAGGGGATGGATATCGAATGCAGATATCACAATGTGTCTTACGGTCACCGAGTTTCTGGTCTTAGACAAGCAAGCTGGCTAATCAAACCTAAGTACCCATTTGAAGTGGTTAAAAGTCTTGTGGATTTTTCATAATTGTTTTCTCTGAAAGTGTTGCGTTTTTTTCCATATAAAGATGGCATGACATTTTGTGATTTGTGGGAAAAAGTCGTTACTAAAATGGAATAAAAGAAATGCGTAGTGCAATAGTCTTCCGGAATGGCAGCATGCATTTTTAACTGCCCAAATCTAAGTATGATTTCTTTTCAGTCTGATTGCTTGGAAGCTGTAAGCTCCTAAATAATCTTACCATTATTTAAAAACTGCTTTTACTTCTTATTCATATTAATATTTCACAACTTAGGAGTTGCTTAAAACAAAGGCATCATTAATAACTAAACAGATAATCGATACAAAATATTTCTAGAATTCTTTTCATATTTTGAGTAGCCATAAATGTTAATAAAAATTAGAAGAATTGGCAAAAGCTATTCGAAGCTTGAATGAACGAGTCTGATAAAATCACATTGGATAATCGCTTCAAGAGAAAATCAAAATCATTTCTAGAAAACCCTGTGAACTTTAAAATCTAAAAGGGTAAACGAATGGTTTATCAAAAAAGCACATATTTAGTGCAATGCATTCGTAGAGAATAGCAAGAACAAACGGCCTCAACAGCTTTGATACTTGAAATGCTAAACGGATAGCACTGCAATCAGCCTACCAACCAACCAACTGGAGCGTATGTACATATGTGTGTGCGTGTGTTGGTATGAAAATAATTCTCTTAACTGTTCCAATTCTAATACGAATTCAGTAATCAATATGCATTGCATGTGCTTCGGTAGCCAACAAAAATAACAACCGCACTCGACTATCACACGCCCGCATAAATACTCACATTCACACATACGGGTACAAATGTGAGCGGGTAGACAAATGGGCGGTTGTATAAATAGTACGTTTACAGAATACTTTAAGTGAATATTTCTCTCTATTAATGTATGAATGTTTGCATGTGTGTGTGTGTGAGGTTGATAAGTTGGAATTGAAATAAAGTCACAGCTGTTTAATAGAATATTAACAATAACGAAATAGACCACAGCACGTAGAAAGTCTACAAACAAAAATAAATAAATTTAAAAGCAACAAAAAAAAATACTTTAAAAAAGGAATGGAAAAATAACAAAACAGAAATAAGAAACGACGATAATAATTACTTGCACTAAGTTAAATATAACACAAACTGTTAAGGAATATTTATTTAAAATATGTACAGCCATGGACAGAGAAATGGCACACTTCTAATTTTAAAATGTTAATTACTATAATGTTTCTATACACAGGAGTAGATCAATTATTTTGTCATGTGTTGTTAGTCATATCAATACTCTCTTGATCCCGTCTCTTTTTATTTTTAACACTTTTTTGTTGGTATATTGCACATTCACCTTAGACAAAGAAATAGCACATTTTCAGTGTTGTTTCTGCATTCATTCTTAAATCAAATATTAATCAGTCAATTTGTTGAAGTATTTTGCGTATTTTATGCAAGTGGTAAAATAAAACATTTTTTTTAAATGTGGATCGGGGAGTACATTGCACTCTTGAAAAAAGAAAACCTATTTGGAATTTTTTTGAAAAAGCCACCAACAAATCGAAAATTGCCGTATTACTAGGTTGTTCTAGAAAAATGGTGCATAGTGCTATTAAATTGATCCATGCAGACAAAAGTTTTTTGCAAAACGAAAAAATAAAAAAGCGTCCGCCACGTAAAACCACGCCAAGGTTAGATAAAATTATTGTAAGGAAATGTAAGACCGATCCTTTTAAGTCCTCAAATGCCATAATGACAGAAATTAATGAAGAGCACAACCTTGATGTATCCAGTAGACTGGTTAGAAGACGTTTGAATGAAGCCAATTTTTATGGAAGAACTAGCAGGAAGACACCACTTCTTACAAAAACAAAAATATCAAAGTGCGGTTGACATTTGCAAAGCTGCATCAAAGTAAGGATGTAAATTTTTGGAAAAGAGTACTATAGACCTATGAAACTAAGATTAATACGATCGGACCTGATGGAAAATCATTCGTTCATCGCCCAAAAATCCAAGCGTACAACTCAAGATACATTAAGAAAACAGTTAAGCATGGTGGAGGAAGCGTTATGGCTTGGGGTGCGTTTTCGTGGTATGGCGTTGGTCCATTGGTGCGAATTAATGGCAAAATGGACAAACATATTTATTTAGATATACTTAAAAGTACAATGGAGCCATTTGCTTTTGAAAATATGCCTGTAAATTGGATATTCATGCAGGATAATGATCCTAAACATTCATCAAAGGTGGTGAAAGAGTGCTTCAATAAAAAACGTGTAGAAGTTTTGAGTTGGCTGGCTCAGAGGCCCGATCTTAATCCTATCGAAAACCTTTGGAATGATGTAAAGGTTAAGAACGGGGGAAAAATTTCCAAAATGCCGTTGAATTATAGGAAGGAATCAAAGAAGAGTGGAATTCGATACCAGTGAGCAGATGCAGGACATTAGTGGAGAGTATGTCCCGAAGATGTGAGGCAACTATAAAAAGTTGTGGTCAATCATCTAAATATTGAGATAACTTATGAATCTGATGCGATTCTGTACATTTTTTAATTAAAATTTCAATATAATTACAGCGTGTGCTATTTCGGTGTCCAGCTAATATAGTGGCATTGCAACAATAATGATTAGAAAGGAATAAGAGGACGGATAAACATTTGTTTTTTGACGTGATAACGTCTTATAATTCGATTTAACAGGCTGCACGCACGAAAAAATGTGTCGTTACCTTGCTCATTACTGTTCATATGTAGTTACCTTGCTCATTACTGTTCATATGTAGTTACCTTGCTCATTACTGTTCATATGTAGTTACCTTGCTCATTACTGTTCATATGTAGTTACCTTGCTCATTGCCGTTACCTTGCTCATATTAGTGTTACCTTGCTCATATTAGTGTTACCTTGCTCATTGCATTGAATGAACTGCAAGCGAAAGGGCGGAACGAACGACAAAGCAAACAAAGCAAACGAACGGCAACGTTCGATATCTTGCTCTCTCCTACTTAAGTGAGCGTATATATGTATGTATGTATATGCGCAAATGTACATATATAAATTCACGTATTTGTATTTGCATATGCCTTCTTATTGATTATTATTAATTTGATTCACTTGAAGAATTTAAAATAAAACCAAGTTTGTTAATAATACCTGTTGTTTTAATGTTATAATTATTAATTTTTTTATTATATATGAAGGAAAAAATGTATGGTAATATTTACCATATACCTTATAAGATATGTTGTCTATACTAATATTATAAAGAGGAAAACTTTGTTTGTTTGTAATGAATAGGCTCAAAACTACTGGACCGATTTTAAAAATTCTTTCACCATTCGAAAGCTACATCATCCACGAGTAACATGGATTATATTTTATTTTGGAAATAGGGCTCGAGATATAGGTCAAAACGTGGACCCGGGTAACCTTCGGATGTGTATGTACAATATGGGTATCAAATGGAAGCTGTTGGTGAATGCTTTAGTCCAGAGTATTTTTCATGCTGCTCCGTGACTAGGGTCTCGAGATAGAGACCAAAACGTGGACCCTAGAATGTGTTTGTACAATATGGATATCAAATTGAAACTGTTGGTGAATGCTTTAGTACAGAGTATTTTTCATGCCGCTCCGTGACTGGGGTCTCGAGGTATAGGTCAAAACGTGGACCCGGGTAACCTTTGGTTGTGTATGTACAATATGGGTATCAAATGAAAGCTGTTGATAAGTGCTTTAATACGGGGTAATTTGTTATGTTATGTTATGTAATGTAATGTAATGTTATGTTATGTTATGTTATGTTATGTTATGTTATGTTATGTTATGTTATGTTATGTTATGTTATGTTATGTTATGTTATGTTATGTTATGTTATGTTATGTTATGTTATGTTATGTTATGTTATGTTATGTTATGTTATGTTATGTTATGTTATGTTATGTTATGTTATGTTATGTTATGTTATGTTATGTTATGTTATGTTATGTATGTTATGTTATGTTATGTTATGTTATGTTATGTTATGTTATGTTATGTTATGTTATGTTATGTTATGTTATGTTATGTTATGTTATGTTATGTTATGTTATGTTATGTTATGTTATGTTATGTTATGTTATGTTATGTTATGTTATGTTATGTTATGTTATGTTATGTTATGTTATGTTATGTTATGTTATGTTATGTTATGTTATGTTATGTTATGTTATGTTATGTTATGTTATGTTATGTTATGTTATGTTATGTTATGTTATGTTATGTTATGTTATGTTATGTTATGTTATGTTATGTTATGTTATGTTATGTTATGTTATGTTATGTTGTGTTGTGTTGTGTTGTGTTATGTTATGTTATGTTATGTTATGTTATGTTATGTTAAAGTATATTATGTTATGTTAATGTTAACTCATTCTCTATATCCATACAAAATATCTATCAAACAAATAAAATTAAAATTTTCTTTTGAAAATGCAACCATTCAATCAGTACTTTCTTATGATGTTATCACGTTAAACTATCGTCAGTAAACCGACTTTACAGACAACCTCTTTTTTTTTTAAATTAAATTTTATGTTATAAGTAAATTAATTGTTTTTGCAAAGTATAAAATGTTATTCATATGTTTTATAATGAAGAAAACGAAGTTAAAGGTGAAGTTAGTCTTGTGTGCTATTTCTCTGTCCATGGCTGTATGTTGAACGTTTGCGAAATTCCTTATGCTCTTACAAATATTTTGATTGGAGGAATGTAATTTAAAAGTTTTTTCTTTTGAAATTTTTATAATTTTAGAGATAAGCAAAACCAGCCATCTTTAGAGTCGTTATTACTATTCGATGTTTTTTTAATTTTTGGTAAGAGTAATTGGGTATTTAGTAATTTAATGAATAATGGCGCCTGTGGAAAGGCAACGAATTCTTTCTTTCATTTTAGGTGATCCAAATCAGTGTATATATAGGATTTCAATCAGTTGAACTTATGGCAACACAAGGTGAGAACTTTCAGCTTACAAAGCATTTATCCACTGTAGCTTTTAAGAAAATATCGCTAACTAAATTTAAGTTACAAATACTCTTACTTCTATGTAGTCTCTAAGAAACCTCGCATTTGTAGATTTACTAAATGAATAAATGAATGAACCCATAATAAGAGACAAATACTGATATTTTTAATATTCACAGCAATTTTTTACAGAAATTCGATGAAAATCTATTGCTTAATGGCTCAACAGCAACAAAGTCCGGAGAACATTTTTCTGTTATGTGCTGTATACACAAGAATGATAGAGCACAAGAGTGCGCCCATTAAAGAGGCGTAAGAAATTTGGAAACGCGAACAAAAATGCAAAAAGAAGAAGTTGCACAAACAACACAGGAATAAAGTCACACACACACACAGCATTTCCATCAAATTCAGTGAGAGTGGAATAGCGGTACGATATGGGCACCAACAGTGTATTCTCTACATGGTACTCTCAACTTAATGATGGATTATTTCAGAGCTTGATGAAACAAAACGGAAAGTGGGTGTGTGAGTATAAGCGACATGAAAAAAAAGCTAAGCTTTGTTTTAACTCTCGCACTCCTGAACCAAACTGAGTCGCACACCTAAGGCAAATACATGGAGAGTTCTTTTTTTTCTTTTTGTTTTTAAATTTATTGAGTCAAATTTATTGTATATGTGCATTAGATGGCGAGAAGTGCATAAATAAAATATTAAAAAAAATTAAATCGAAAACTTCACCCTAATCCCATGTCGATGCTCGTTCGTGTCCGGCCCAGTTTTTATGAAACTACTGCACTGTGCAGGTTTCATGCCATTTCTTGTGATAAAATATTATGAAAATAAAAAATTTTGAAAAAATCTCTTCGTTTAGTTTAGTTAATGCTTAGAAGATGCCTTATGCATTTTTTCTAATTTTCTGCTTACGTTATATGGTAGAAATAATTAGTAGATATAATAATTGACATGGGGTTATGATGCCAAAGGGCGCGACATGGGATTAACCACCACCTAAGAACTGAAGTGTTAAAGCAATAAATTTCAAAATAGAAAAAGTACTCGGGAAGAAAAAAGTGTTAACAAACAAATCTTTTTTCAATTATTTTCTAATTTTCTTAATTTAATTGGCTTTTTATTTGCATAATTTCATAAATTTTATAGCAGTTTATTACAAGCTGGAAATCTGGAAACACTATGCTTTAGTATATATATTTTTTTTTAATTAAAACAAAAAAAAGGTATTGCAACATTTTCACTCGAACCCATTAAATTTAAACTCTTCTACCATTTGAAGTGATTTTTTTGAAAAAAATTATTTTAAAATTTAATTGTTTTAAATAAAAACCATGATTTTCGGAGATATCTCCAAATTTATACTTGATCTTCATCTTCATCACCTTCAAATTGATCTTAATATTTTTCTTAAATATTCTGTTGGAGATATCAAAATAAAATAAACTTTATAATTCCGATAGAAAAGAATTATCGATTTTTTATGCAGAATGATGCATCCTTATGTAAATATATATTGCATGTAGAAGGGTACCTCGTACCCGATTGGATTGGTGCGTGACTGCCATTCGGGAGTGTTCAGGATCGAATCTCCGTGTATGGAACATCAAATAAAAGCGGTCGCCCCGAGTGTATTTCTGGTATTTTTCTACATTAAGACGCACACCCCTAATAGGAAGCGGAGCTGGATCCAATAAAGAATATAATCGCCAATATATAGCGCATGTATACGGATTACTTTTTGAAGGAACAAATACATTTTGTAGCATACTTATATTTTAAAAGCCGCTGCAAAACAGGTGTTACTCCTGCTTGCGCAGCTTACTAAACGCGTTAGTTTTTATTACGGTTAAAAATACCAGAGTTATATTTTATAATAAATTCAATTATATTTTATAATAAAATAAATACAACTTTACAATTTTAATTTATGCATTTTTTAAGGTTTCTTTTTATTTTTTATCCATTTAATTTGCATTTTTTCATATTTTATTTATTCTTGACCAAATTTAATTTCGTTTATTTTTATTTTACTTAATTTTTTAATTTTATGTTATTTATTTATTGTCATTATTTCATTCTATTTTATTGACTTTCTTAATTTTAATTTAATTTTTTATTCAGATCAGTTTTTTAGTTTTATATTTCATATTTAATTTTATTTTATTTTTTTTTTCCGTTTAATTTTTTATTTGTTTTCATTTTATTTCATTAATTTTTCTTGCTTAATTTAGTTTTAATTTATAAATTTATATTTTATTGTATCTTATTTTATTTTAATCAAATTTAATTTCGTTTATTTTTTTCTTTTACTTAATTGTTTTTTTAATTTATCTTATTTTATTTCATTTCATTTTACTTTAATTTACTTTTTGAATTTTAATTTAATTTATATGTTTTGGCTTTTCCTTTTATTTTGCCGTTTTTTCTTAACTTTTTTTTATCTATTTATTTTGAAATTTTTTAATTTGATTTATTAATTTTTTTACTTAATTTAGTTTTAAGTTATTAATTTATATTTTATTTTATTTATTTAAATTAATTTAATTTCGTTTATTTTGCTCTTTCAATATTTTTATTTTTTGTTTTAATTTTTCCTTTTAAGTTACTTTATTTCATTTAATTTTAATTATTTTCTATTACTAAATTTTTTACTTATTTCTATGCGTCTGAAACTTAAAAATTGCTCAACTGTGTTAACGAAATTCATTTGTGTTGTTGTTGCCGAGTTCTCTTGAAATATCGCATTTCCAGTTCATCCAGTTGCACTCTCGTAATTGTGAAATCGCAAAATTTAATTACAAGTCAATTGCACAGATTCAATAACACTTCAAATGCAGAGAATGAGAGAGCAGCAGAAAAGAACTGAATAAAAGCAGGGGAAAAAAAACTAAACTCAGCAAACAACAGTCAATGATTACATACAGTAAGAACAACCAATAGCTGAGTAAAACAACAATTTTCAACATTTATACAACATTACTAATAATGGGTAATAAACATAAGCAAAAACAACAAACAACTTTAACCACAACTTGAGTAACCGCAACCGCAACCGCCGCCGTCTGAACCGACGCGAAAACAGCGCTGAGCGCAGTGCGAGTAATGAGAAAAGTAAATAATAGCAGCAACAAAGAGGCGAAGAAGAAGAAGAATAAAACCAATTTTATGGCTGCGCATAATCAAGCATTTGCAAGAAAAGCAAAAGCAACGGCAACAATAAACAATAACAAAACAGCAAATTTGTGTGAAAACCCCTCTACAACAACAACAACAACAGCAACAACTTAGCGAGAACTTTAAACTGCTTAATGGCAGCAAAGTGGCACTACTACAGCAGCCTCGGCTGCAGTTGCCGCGATGGCATGCAACATCGCTTATTTGCTGTTCAGACTGCTCGTTTTTCGCTTATGCTTCAGCTGCCGGTGCCGCCGTTGTTGTTGCTGTTAGTCTTGCTGTTATTGTTATTGTTGTTTGCAAATTGCCCGTTTGGCTGTGCAAACACTCGTCGTCTGTCGATCAGCAATCAAATGCATTGGTTTTGTAATTTTCTTGCCTCGTTTTTGTTGCTTTATGCTTTTTGCTTGCAAATTGCATTTATTTTTGCTGCTAGCCTTGACTGCTGCTCCTATTGCTGCTGCAGCTGGCACTTTGCACTTTTTGCTTCGGCTAATGCTGCTCATTTTCATGTTTGCTTTTAATGCTGCTGCAGCTTTTGTGCGAAATCTTTTATTGCTCCTATTAGGGCTACTGTGTTTGTTATTGTTGTTGTTGCTTCTAAAGCATGCTCTATGCGCTATGCTTCTGCACTTTATGTGCATACTGCCGCATACGCACGCATGTGTTTAGCATTTAATTAATTTTGCGCCGGGCCAACAAAGCAGATGCAGTGCTCTATAGGTGAGTAGGCAGTTGCTTGAACTCTATGTGTGTATGTATGTGTGTATGTATGGAGGCATATTTGCTTGTTCCAATTGCATATTGTAGCATTAGCGCTTCGCCACCGTTGGCAGCAGAGCATAGCCGAACGTGTCTAATAGCGCGGTGTGAAAATTTACGACACTTCGTTTATGAGCTTCTTTCGTCGACTTATTCCCTTTGTTTTCGCTTTTCACACTTATTTGTTTTGTATATAAATATTTATTCATTTATTTTTTTTTATTGTTTTTCTACTTCATTTGCTTATAGATTAGTAAGAAAGCGAAGGTATTTGCATAGTTTGCACTATGAAACAGTAAAGGGTTATAAATATTTACATACAGAGAGAGGTGGTACATACATACATACCTACAAGAGACAATAGTAAATCTAATTTTGTTCTATCTATTTTAGAAAGATTTCATAAAATGTTCTTTAAAAAGATTCTTAAGTTCACAGGGATTCGCCAATTTTAGAAATCTACCCAGTATTTCTTTAAACAAAATTTTGTACCAGTCGAAAGCCTTTGCCGCTGGCGCTCAGTTTCTCTAATATTTTGTTATCATGTAAGCTTTTTAAAATAAATAAAAATATAAAAAAAAATTGTATAGAGCCCAAGTGATTTTACAAATTTACTACGGATACATAGAAGAAGATATTGGGTCCTCAAATTTTCGTATTTCAGTATGGATCCGAGTAAATTTTAAAAATTTCAAACGAATAACTGGTAATCTTGAATCTAATTAATCATCGAATTTTGTTTTTGAAGAAATAAAAAAAATATTTTGGGTGTTCGAAATCTGTTTGTATACTGCAGCTGTCTAGTTCACAAGTATCAAATATAAATGACATACGCCACTTGCAAAACTTATAAATCTTCCAATAGTATGACTAATTCGCGCCACCCTGCAATTGGTCCTGAAATCAGCAGACAAGCACTGGACCGGAACCCTCAAGAAAAGCAAAGGAGACGCAGACATAGAGGTACCTGTCGGCGTTGCATAGAGGAGGAATTTAAATCGTGGACAAAATCCTAACTTGGCAAGTAAAAAACTAAAACCAAGAACCGTACAGAACGCAGCCAAACTTTACTTTGGATCTATGCTCCGCAACAGAGATCAAGTGATTACGATCCTGCAATTTACAATACATCCTTTGTTGGTGTACGCTTTGACGTTGTCCTACAAATGGAGTGACCTACCGCTTTACGCCACCTCTGAACGCAGATGGGCTTTATAAAATGCTTTTTCTAGGCAAAAACACACTCGGAGGTTTGTGATTATCAGCCGAGCGGCGACCGCTTCAGAAAAATCCTTTTCAATCATTTGGGGTCTTACGCTCATAGTAGGTTTCAAACCGGGACCCTACCAAATGGTAATCAGGCGTAAACCCAGCCGCGCAGGGCGGCGTAATCTGAACAGTTAAGCGATTATGTGAACAAACAGGGTTATCCATCTAGCGTTTGCGAATTCAGCTATCGAGTTTTTTGATTTCAACAGCTGCGATAAAATCCGTGATGTGCGGAAAATTTATTTTATTCTTAGGCGTTTACAAAAATAGGTTCCTTTCGCTTACAGCTGAGAAAAGTTGGGGAATACTATAATAATATATGAAATTTTCAAAAATCGAATGAGCCACTGAAATGGTAATGTCATTTGGCCAGCCAGATAGTTTCTGACTCCTTTTTATTTGACTCCAATCGACTATTTTTTGGCACATGCCTTAAAGAGAAATGTTAAGCTTATCATTAGCAGCCGATTATTGTATGAAAACATTAAATTAAAGCTGCCATTCTTGAGTTCAGTGCCGAAATTCGAGGAAGTGAATTGAAAAATGTGGTTCAGTAAACAAAATGGGCTACAGTAAAGCCAGCCTACGAAGTCTTTTGAATGTGAAGTTGTGTGTAATGGCGTGTTCTGCTCTTTTCAATAAAAGATGTAAATTATTAAAAAATATGCCAGCGCCTTTTGTCTATAACTGAACTAAATCAAATTTCAAATGTTAGACTAACACCCATTGCATAGATCGCACGTTCCGTAAAGGCAGCGGCTAAAGTGCAACAGAATGGAAATTACTAAGCTTCAAAGAAATACATACAGGGAGGCCCAAACAGTATTTGTTTTTTTTTATCACACGTTCCTTTGACAGTGACAGCTCATTCCGGCTGGAAATCTTGACAGCAAGTCAATCTTATAACCCCGCAGAACGAAGTGAGCCGATATATGCTTGCATAAAATTAGGAAATATTGCAAACTTATTTCCGAAATCAAGGTTGTGTAGGTCAAAAGGTGTGCTTGTTGAAAATAAGTCAAAATCATATTTTCTAACGAAGCACATTTTCATCATAAGCCGAATGTAGGCAAGCGACATCTGGGTATCGCAATACGCGCATGTGATAGTAGAGAACCGAATGCATTCTCAGGGAGTGACAGTTTGGGGGAAATTTTCGAGCGGTGTCATTTTTAGCATTCTTTGTAAATGCTGCTAGAAACGCCATTTCGCTCAACGGTGAGCGCTACAGATGCATGATGAAACTTATTTTTGTACTTTTTTTTTTGAATTTTTTAAAATTTTCTACTATATGAGCCTTTCTATAAATATAGTATATTATATGTATGGTATATTTATTTGTAATATTATTTTCAGCTTTGATATTAAATAAAAATAATGAAGAATCGAATAGGAACCGATATTTTTTTGTCAGCAGCTCTCCCGGGGGAAAATTAACATCTACCCGAACATTTTAGCATTTTTCACACAGATCTTCAAGGATACATGTAAGAAAAATAAATAATTTTTGGCCACTTTTAAGTTAAGCAGTTAAGACCACTTGTAAAATTTCGATATTGGAGTTTGCCGCAGTGCCCCAAAGTTGAATACCATATGTCCACACGTGTTTTAGAACTGCTGAGTATAAGAGCAATTTGCTTTCGACAGAAACTTGGGAATGACGATTTAAAAGCCAGAAGGTCTCTAATTTTAATATCAAGTGCTTTTCTTTTTGAGAATTTATGTGTTTTCCACGTTAATTTTCTGTCTAGATGCATTCCTAGATATTTGGTTTCATTGCTTTGTGGAATTTCCATATCGTTTAGTTTGACGGTAAAGATATGAAGTATAGACTTGCATAATGTCGTTTGATCATCTAAACAGAGCAGAACACAGATTGCCACAGAAATCCTACACAACACAATCTTTACTGGGAGAAAGCATTTCAAAACTACGAAACTGCTTAGGAAAAAGCTGAGGTGAATATAAATTTGATTAAAAAGTCGGAAGAAAACTGTTTTCGAAATTAAATTGAAGATTTGGTATTTTTAAGAAATTTAAAAAAAAAAAAAGTTTACAAAATTTTATTTTGTGCAATAAATTGGACGGAAATAAGTTTTTAAAAATAAATTGAAGTTTGGGGAATTTTAAGAAATAAAAAAAAAAAATTGAAAATGTTTAAAAAATATTGTTTTTTTTAATTTAAAAATGTTTAGAAAAAAAACTGAAACAAAAAAATTTAAAAATGTTTAGAAAACAAACATTTTTTTTTTAATTATTTCGTGCAATAAATCAGACGAAAATAGGGTTTTAAAAGTAAGCTGAAGATTTCAGATTATTAGGAATTTATTTTAAATAGTGTTGTGTTTTCTCTTTTAAAATTAAGGTGAATATAGTTTTTACAATAAACAAGGGGAATAAAAGTTTTTGAAAGTAAGTTTCAGGTTTGAGAGTGTTAAGAAATTTTGAAAGAAATTTAAAAGTGATTAGAAAAAGAATTTTACAAAAAATTATTTTGTGCAATAAATTAGACGGAAAAATGTTTTTAAAAGTAAGTTGAAGGTTTTAAGAATGTTTCAAAAATTTTTAGAAAAAAAATTTGGAAAAAAATATTTCGCGCAATAAATCAGACGAAAATAGGGTTTTAAAAATAAAGTGAAGATCTGAGAGTTTTCAGAATTTTTTTTTAAATAGTGTTGTGTTTTCTCTAGTAAACGAAAAATTTAAAAGCGCTTAGGACAAAATTTAGCTACAAATTATTTTGTGCAATAAATCAGACGAAATGTGATATTAAAAGCGCAACTTGACATTGAACATGCCATTATCCATTTTAATGACGTAGTACTAGCAGCAGGGATCAGATCGGCACCAAAGCAAGCAAATAGAACAAATACACCAACAACTGGCATTACTATTAAAAAGCAAATTATAGAAAAAAGAAAGTTAAGAAAAAGATGGCAAAAAACAAGATCACCTGACGATAAAAGAAAACTAAACTTAGTTACAAAAATTCTAAAAGATACCTTAAATAAGAGAAATAACAAAGAAATCGAAAACTATTTGAAGAATCTGACTCCCTATCAAGATACAAACTATCCTTTATGGAAATGTACTAAAAAATTAAAAACTCAAATAAAACATCAACCACAACTAAAAAAAGATGACAATTCATGGGCTGTTACAAAGGAGGAAAAAGCGAAAACAATGGTAAATTACTTCGAAAAAGTTCTATCAAATGACGAAGAAAAGAAAATCAACAACCAAAACAACTTCCACTATGATTTTACAAAAATAAAAAGGACGAATACACACGAAATAATAGCTTGCATCAAAAAAGGAATAAAACATAAAAAATGGCCCGGATATGACATGATAACAGGAAAAGCATTAGCGGAGCTACCAACCAAGGCATATATGTATATACTTGCGAAACGCTTTTAATGCAATGTTTCGCTTACAATACTTTCCGAAGCTCTGGAAAGTGGCAGAGATTATTGCATTGCCAAAACCGGCTAAATATCCAACTACCGTGTCATCATATAGACGAATAAGCTTATTACCGACAATATCTAAAATTGTTGAAAAATTACTGCATGATCGAATAAGCCAACTTCTAGACCAAAAACGTATAATACCGGATCATGAATTTGGATTTAGAAAAAAAAACATTCGACTATTCAACAGATCCATAGAATTACAAATAAAATCCAATGAGACCTTGAAAACAATCGATACTGTGCCGCAGTATTTTTGGACGTAGCTAAAGGGGTTAGGTGGGTTTGAAAATTTCAAAAAATGTATTTTTTTTTTGTCTTATTAAATAGTATAATATGTTTAAAATATTCTCCTAAAATTTCAAATTGATCCGAGTAAAATTCTACGAGATAGACCCTTCAGAAGTTCCGCCCATCAGGCCATGTCAGTGCAGCGTTTCGTTTTTAAACGCGTTTATCTCAAAACTCGATTTTTTAAGTCGGTGGACACGGTTTCTCGAAAAGTTATGAAACGATTTTGTTCAAATTTTGCACACATCTTTGGAATAACATTATCAAGTTATTGAACGAAGGATTTTTTTTTTTACAACTAATTTTTTCGAGCCAACACATGACGAAAATTTGACCAAAAAATGTGTTTTTTTGTTCAAAGTCTGTCAAAAACTCAAATTAAATTTTTTTTCCTTCGTCCAGTAACGAGATTTATCCATGTACTAACGAAATATTTTTGGTTTTTTGATTTTAGATGAACCAATAATGAGTTATGCTGTCCACGGCAAGAGGATTTTTTTGTGAGACGTTAAGGGAGATGAGGTACCAACGGCTGAGTTTTCGGAATTTTTAAATAAAAATTTCACAAAATACTGTTTAAATATGTATCTTTGATATGCTGAATTGTTTAAATAAAATATATCATTGTATATATTAAAAAAAATAGTAAAAATACCCTTTTTTTGAACCTCTGTAACCCACCTAACCCCTAAAGCGTTTGACAAAGTGTGGCAAAAAGGCTTACTCCACAAAATAAAAAGAATGCTACCTTTTGACTACTATCTCATCATAAAAAGCTATCTAACCAACCGAAGCTTCTATATTAAATATGACAATCAATGTTCAGATATTCATCAAATAACTGCTGGAGTTCCACAAGGAAGCGTTATTGGCCCTCTACTAATGTCAAACAAATAAAAGAAAAACTTCCAAATCCAGACTCACTATACAGAACAAGCTGTTAGTGTACAAAACTATGATTAAACCAATCTGGCTATATGGACTACAGGTGTGGGGAACGGCTAAAAAAAACTCATATAGAAAAAATCCTACGACAGCAATCTAAAATTCTTCGAATTTTGACCATGTCTCACAGGTAAACGAAAAATTATGACATCCACAGGACTTTTAATATAGCAAGAGTAGACGAAGAAATCAAAAAGATAACAACAAGGCACTTTGAAAAAATACACACACACAGTAATGCAGAAATCAACAAACTTCTTGAAAGCGACCAAGCGACCTAGTATGATAAATGCCAAAAAACCATAAATATGTAAAAAAAAAAATAATTAAAAAATAGTTAAAATAGTGGTAAAATGTAATCATGTAAAGTGAAACTTGTATTGCATTATTGTACATTATTTAATTGTATATTATTTCGTTTATTTTAATTTTATCGCTTTTGACACTGGCCATTAAGCGATGTATATAAATCCTGACCAAATTGTTAAACAACATACTTAATGTCAATGGACAGATGTATAAAATAAATGGGGACAAAAAAAAATAAAACAAAAAAAAAATTGGACGAAAATAATTTTTAAAAGTAAGTTGAAAGCTGGAGAATTTTGAGAAATTAAAAAAAAAATAAAAATGTCTAAAAAAAATAATTTGGAACAAATTATTTTATGCAATAAATCAGACGAAAATACACAGGTTTTTAAAAGTAAGTTGATGTTTTCAAAGTATTAAGACATTTTTTCAAACAGCGTTTAGGACAAAATTGAGCTAAAAACTATTTAGTGCAAAAATCTAAATCAAAACGGACTTTTAGCATTAAATTGAGGACTCGCGAATATTAAACAATTTTTTAAAACATTTGCTGAATTTTTTTTTAACAGAGAAATTTAGAACTGCTTAGCAACAAGCACTGCTAGAAACTATTTAATGCATAAATTTAAATAAAAATGAGTTCTTAAGAATAATTTATGGGTTTGATGGTCTTTAGAGCGGTTTTGTTTTTAACAAAAATTTAAAACTGATTAGGATAAAATAAGGTAATATAGGGTGGTTAAATTTCAAGGGCCGATGGTGAATGTGAACCACACCTAAACGTCAACGACATCGTTGGACTTCTTTCTTTGCGGTTATTTGAAAGAAAACGTGTGCGTCGATAAGCCTGCTACAATTCAAGAGCTAAAGGATGAGATAATTCGGCACATTAACGGCATAGAACCTTAATTATGCCTCAGCGTCATCGAAACTTTAGACCATCGGATGGAGGTGTGCCGCCGAGGCCGAGATGGCCATTTGGCCGATATTTTATTCCATACGTAATTGAGCCATACCAATATTATCATAATAAATAGAAATGGCAATAATTTCTTAAAAAAATTGTATTTTATTCCTTGAAACTTAACCACACTTTAATAATTTTATGCAGTGTTCCGATTGTCTTCTCAAAATAACCTGCAGACTTTAAATTCTTAAAAATTTGTTCGCATTTAAATTGACCTTAAAGTACCCCACTAAAGAAATTCAAAACCTGTACGAATATTGTTTTACTTGCACTACTTTTAATAATTTTTCTTTCATTAATCTTAGTTATCTCAATTTAACTTTCAACCCAATTGCTATTTTAGCGTTTCTTCAACGCCGCCTTATAATTGCTTTAATAGACACAAACTTGCCTTGTAATTAAATTTCGCCTCTATCGATTGAAAGAGAAGATAAATGCCAGTCAACTCAACTCACCTTTTAATTTGTAAAGTTGTTTGGGCGCCGCCTGGTGTCTTAGTTGAAGGAGTTAAGTGTGAGTTGCTAGTTTTTTGCTTTTCTTTGTATTTTTATTTAAATTCTTATTTTTGTTGTATTATTAGCGTTTATGGCTCATGCAAATGGGGCATTTTCTTTACGCCTTTTGGCACACTCTTTTCTTGCCTATTTAATTATTTATCACTTTACAATAAATTGTGTTGTTGTTGCTATTGTTACTCTCTTTAGAATTCTTTATACTTCTACGCGCACCACCTCTACCTGCGTTTGTTTCGAATTGAAAGCCAGACACGTTGACTGGTGTGCTCGTGTGTGTGTGCGCGTGTGTCACTGTGCTTGCGCTTGTGTTTGCCCTTTGTGCCGGTAGTCAAGGGAGCTGATGGGTTCTAAGTAAACAGGCAATTATACGCGCGACACGCAAATCAATTCCACACTAAGCATTTGTTGTTGGCTGCTTTTTTGAATTTCATTATTTTATTCTATTTCTCTTTCTTCCTTTGATTGACTAACTGCTCACTTTCTTTAACAATTCAATAGCGCCGCTGATTGATTTTCAATAAACACAAATATTTTTTTTTTCTTTCTTAAATTTTTTGCTTGCCGCTTTTACGTGGAATTTCTTAAATTCTCATTCTTGTTGATTTTACGCGTTGTTGTTGTAGTTGGCGCGCACAATTCTCACCGCCTCACCGCTTCGCTGCCGCTTGCAACTCACCAGCCTTACTTGACTTTGTTTGTGTGTGTGAGTGTGTGTATTGTTGCTTAGACACAAATCAATTTGCAGCCAATCACAGTTACATATAAATACATATGCCACACACAACAACGGAACAAAAAACACTTGCACAACAACAAAAATAAACACGTAAAATTTATATTTTTATAAAAAAACCAATGAATGGGAATTGTTGGCGTAGCTAATGTCAACAAAGAATGCGTGAAAATTGCATTTAATTTGCTATACAATACCACAAAAACAACAATAGGAACAATCACTTCCTACAGCAGCGTAGCAAAGTAAAAAGCGCGTTTTAGCAGAAAAAATATGTCGAGCGCGCGCGTATTGAAGTTGTGCGGTCGCGTTGGCTGGTAAGCCACCAGCTGCTATATTTTCACACGGCGCTGATACGAAAAGTTTTTGCTTTTACGTGAAACTTTACTTCAAAGTCTGAAATATTTCCATGCACAGTTATAGTTGCAAAAAATGCAACGCGCGCCGTTTTTAAGAGTCTCTTTAGGCTGCCGCGCGGCGAAAGCGCTTAATTTGTTTGCAGAATTAAAGAGCGCATCAAAATTATAGCGATAAAAAATTTGTTAATGCTAAGTTCAACTTTGATTTACTGGTAGTTGTAAAAAAATATAAAATGTCTAGCATGCAGTTTAAGTAATTCGAAAAAATGATGGCGCTGTTAGCCCTTCTATTTAACGCGTGAAACCGAGGTGCGCCGCGCGCTGGATTTCGTAGAAGTTTTTAATTTTGACCACAGAAATGTGCGCGTTTTAAGTTAAATTCTACTGCTTATACATTTGCTGGCATTTCAGAGTTAATAAGCTGCTTTTCTTTGATACGCGTCTCACCAGCGTTTCTTCAAAGCTTTAACGCGCTGCGGCCGGTTTTCGCGTATGCGCCCAAAGTTGTTGTTATTGCGCTGCGAGATTTTTTACAATATTTCAGCACTACAATAGAACTCTTATGTTTCTTTAGCGTTCAACACTATTGCGTTATCTGGTTGCTGCAGTTCACGAAAATTCTTCAAAAACAACACTATGCCGCTCTGCATGCCGCACCAAACAAATGCCTTCTTGAAGACCCGTAAAAATGTCACTTTCGTTATTTGCGTTTCTTTTTTATTTATTTTTTATTATTATTTATTGTAATTGTCACTTCCGCGCTTCACTTTTGCACTTCTGATGTCAACTGTCGTGCTGCTCGTTTAATGCCGTCATTAACGTCACTATCAGCGTGAATGCGCTTCGGCGTCGAGGCGTTGCCGGTTGCTGTGCACTCGCATTGACCTCAGCGCGCCTAGATGGCACAATATTTTCTATTTATATCAAATGTGTGCGTGTAGGTATGTGCGCTATTCAAAATATTTACTCTTCCGCTTTGCTCTTGCAATGTGCAACACTTCAATTGCTTGAGCTTTGACCGCAGCTTATCAGCGTACCGACGCGAACACTTCTACGTGCGTGTGTGCAGTGTGCGGTGGTATTTTCTTTCTTCTCACAATGATCGCGCACTTATCAGTTAAATTACTTTGCTTGGCATTTGGTCAATGATTGCTTTTCTCACACATGCAGCAACAATCAATTGCATTCATAAATTATTTTACTGATAAGCTCTACAAATTTTCCTTGAAAAACTCTCGCTACTTCAATTCACTTTTTCTTGACTTCGCTTCGCAAGGCAATTCACCGAGTGTCGTTTTGTCGATTTTTTTTTTACTATTCACACGTCAACCGCTGCGTACATCTTTATGTTTACACGATTCGTTTACAACTGCCACATGCCACACACGGTCGTAGCAAAGTGCTTCACTGCTTGACTGTTTGACTGAAGCGGCTCAACAAGAACGGTCGCTCGCTCCTACGACTGTTTGGATATACTTCGCTTGCTCATCGGAATTTCCGTCGCGTATTGGTAAGTCGTTTGGTTGTGTTGGTGGCGAGAGCAAGCGCTTGTTGGATGAGAGAAAATGTACGCTCTTTGTAGCTGCAAACATTTGCGGTAAAATTATAGCAAGCGAGAAAAATTGAAAAATTGGATGATGGCAGGGGGCGTATATTTTATATTGAGTTAAATTTTTATTGAGCTATCTAATATTTATAATAACAAATTTATTCATTCATAAATAAAAATTTGCGTGAAGAAACGTCATATTAAAAGAAAATTATTGCGTATTTTGTCCTTTTCACATAGCCTAAAATCAAAAATGATTTTTTTGTTCATTTTTTTGTTTTAATAATTTTCTTTATATTTTTGAGGAAACGGAGAAGAAGAAGAAAAAAAATTCTTTTTCTAAAAAAAATACATGTTCCAGACAATTAATTTTGTTTTGTGAATTTTAAGCAACATATTTTTATATTTTTGCACTTCTCACACGACTTAAAATAAAGAATACTTTTCAAATTTTCTTAATTAATTTTATTTTGTATTTTTGAAGAACTGATTCATAAATAAAAATAGTGAGTCAAGAGACGTCGTATTAAAGAAAAAATTATTTTGTATTTTCGTCCTTTTCACCAAGCCTAAGTCAAGACTGATTTTTTTGTTAATTTTTTTTCGAAATAATGAATTTTTTATATTTTTGAGGAAACGTAGAAGAAGAAGAAAAAATATTTCTTCTTTGAAGAAAACATATTCCAGACAATTTAATTTTTTTTTTTTTTGGTGCATTTTAAGCCACATATTTTTGTATTTTTACACTTCTCACACGACCTAAAATAAAGAATACTTTTCAAATTTTCTTAATAAATTTTATTTTGTATTTTTGAAGAAGAGACATATTCCGTATTATTATTCACAGCCGAAAATAAATATTTTTTTTTTATTTTTTTTTTCAAAGTAATTTTTTTCATTTATTTTCTTCATGGAAAAAGCCATATTCCAGAAAAAAAAATTTTGCATATCAAGCAAAATATTTTTTTATAGTTTTGCGCTTTTCGTACAACACA
This sequence comes from Anastrepha fraterculus, assembly GCA_037575425.1. NCBI lineage: Eukaryota > Metazoa > Arthropoda > Insecta > Diptera > Tephritidae > Anastrepha > Anastrepha fraterculus. Next base: position 145,083 of record JAYXIM010003623.1, read on the forward strand.
ATAAAAAAAGGTTTTTTGAGTTAACTTTTATTAAAGACAATTTGGTTTTTTTCATTTTTCTTGTTTGTTAATGAATCTTACTGTGGTTCGTTATTTCCCAGTGAATTTAAGGACGGAAAAAAAGTTTGTTTTTAATTTTTTTTTTGCACTTTTCGCACTGCCGAAAGAAAACAATTTTTTTGGAGTTTTTTTCAATATAGAATTTTTTTTATATTTTTGAGGGAAAAGCATATCCAGAATTTTTTGTTTGTTTTGAATTTCAAGCAACATGTTTTTAGTAGTGAAGTTTTGCATTTCTTCCCCAGCCTAAAGAAAAATGTTTTTTGAATTTTTTTTAAATAATTTTTGTTTATCTTTTGAAAAAAAAAAACATATTCGACAAAAAAATTATTTTGGTTTTTGCATTTTTCTTTTTTGCTAGCGGCTCTTACTTCCATTCCACCATTTTCCACTGAAATTAAAGACAACAAAATTATTTTTCTGAATTTCCAAAACTCTTATTTTTGCGCTTTTCATACTACCAAAGTAAACAATTTTTTTTTTGGAATTTTTTTCAAAACATATTTTTTTTTAATCTTTGAAGGAAAGCCATATTCCACAACTTTTGTTTTGCTGAATTTCCAGCAAAATTTTTATTTTGTATTTTTGAACTTCTCACACAGCCTAAAGTAAAAAAACGGGTTTTAATTTTTTTTTCACAAATAATTTTTTTTTTGCATATATTTTTTATGTTAATGAATTTTATTTCGCACTTATTTTGAAGGCAGAAAACATTTTATTTTCCATTTTCAAGCAACGGATTTGTTTTGTGAAGAAAAAACTGCCTTTTAATCTCAAGCCTCACTTATTTTATCGCATGACATTTACCATCAATAAAGAGTAATCAAGCAATTAAATAATAAATATAATAATTTTGGCAATTATTTTATATATTTCTTTCCAAAAATAATTTTATTGCACGGTATATTGACTTTCTGTCATGACTTTGTGATAGAAAAAATTAATATTTTTCATGATATAGCTTAAATTCAACTGGGAAAAGGGCAAAATGAAGGAAGACGTTCATTAATTAAAAAAAATATGTTCAACGGTTATTATTAAAGTTTTTGTAGCCAAATAAGAAAGACGGTTAACGAGATATTCGCAATTTATCATTATTTTTTTCCTTTGCAAAGTTTGAATTTTTTTAAGAGAAAAAATAAAATAACATATGAAAGAAAAAATCTAAATGACTAACCATTTACTTGCTTTCTGGTAGTCTAAACAAAATTCTAGTTTAGTGAAATTATTATAAATTTATAGAAAAATATGCAAAAAAATAACTCAAGTTGCATTTTCAGTTCCCCAAATTTTCTCTCATACAATATTTTTAACACTTTTTCACAGCGAAAGCACTACAAAACTTGTATTAACCCACATTCAATAATCACCCACTAAAAACCCCATATTTTTCTTGCATGCTGAACAATAATATCCCAAGCAATATTTTTCTTAACTCACCAGCCAATTCTCTTTCTCTCTCTAGTGCCCTCTCTCAATAAGTTTTCAACTCGTCCACTCAGCCACTTTGACTTCGCTAGCGCTCACAAAACTTCCAATGAGTCTATCTTTACTCACTGGAAGTAACAGCTGATGTGTTTTGTTTATTTCATTGAGCGTCGCAGTCGCTTCATATAAAATGTTGAGCTGATACTTTTATCTCACAGATACCAAATGCATTCATGGCTTCATAGTTGTGTCTGTTATCTGTACTGGCTAATTGGTGTTTGCTGAGTTACATAGGTAGATGAGCATTGCGATTTTGAAGTTACGTGAGTGTGTGTGTGTGCGTGTTATCATATACGGCTATCATTTGTTGATGCGAAAACAAGAGTAAAATGGTTTTATTTTTTGTTTGTGTGAATGAGCGATTTCTTTGCATAATTTTAGTGGAGGCTGTAAGAGGGAAAAATAGAAGAAGTTTTTTGCGTGAGAAAAAATATGGGAAACCACCCACTGTGGCTTACAAGATATTCTGTAGAGCGATAGACCGATTTACATTCATTAAAACGCCTATAACACTTTCAGACTCCCAATTGAAGCCTAAAAGGTTCTTGGCGTCCACTTTCCTAATTGTCACTGAATGTGTTTTAAATCTCTCAAATGTAGAATATCATTTGTTTTTTGCTTGGTCGGGAATTCTGCCTTTTAACTACTTTCCGTAAAGTGGCGCTACTTCCCAAGCGTTATTCTTTGCTCGATCTCCAGACTGGTATTTTTGTGGGATTTAAGTTGGAGCCTAAGTGAGCGCTGGCCTTTACTATATGGAGCTGGTAACTACCAGTAATGACTGGTGCCCCAATAATATTATCCAGATGTTCCTAGTTTTGTCCTCCCAGCTTTGCTGTCTTCTGTAGTCTGGTAAAAGACACGCTTAAAGTCCTTGTTTTGAGACTAGTACTGTATCCTTCATTTTAACGGCGTCCATATGATTTTTAATGGTTTGAGTGTCAATATTAACTTATGAAAGACTTTTGCCTTTTTAATGTTCTATCGATTTCATAAGCCGGTTGAGAGTTGCAGATATGTATTAAGTGAATGAAATAACAAGCAAGAGCACAACTTGCCGTTAAGTATAGCATACTAACAGGCGCAGAAACTACTAAGCACAGCTCGCTTAAGCAATTTATATTTGGAAAACTTTTCATGATTTACCTATATTTAACAGGCTAGAGGCTGAAATAATACATCGAGGCTTCTTCAAGCTCAAAATTTTCAGGACTTCAGCTAACGGGCGTTGAACTACAATACAATCTCCCACAGACCTCGCAATATTATGTATGAAAAGGTGTATGTTAGAGTAAGAGGCAGAACCATTTTTCTTGTCGATTCGCCAGAGGTAATTCATAATTACAAAAATAAATGGTAACCTACTCTGTGACAGCTCATTGAGAAGCCGCCTTAGCTCAACGTTGCATTTTGGTCTAAGTTATTAAGAAAAAAATTTGAAATGGAATGTTTTTCAAAAAAGGAGGAAAAAAAATATAGATAAAAAAATTTTTGAGGAAAAAAAACATTTTGATAGAAAAAATTTTGAAAAAAAATTAAAAAAAAAATAAAAAGTATTTTGAAAAAAAAAATTATTTTGAAAAAAATTATTATTAAAATTACAATTAAAAAAAAAATAAAAACTATTTAAAAAAATAAAAATTATTTAAATAATTAAAATGCAAAAAATATATATTTTTTCTCAATTTAATTTTATTTTTGGAAATGGGCTGGTGAAATTTTTTCACTTGTTCCAAAATTATAAAATTTTTTCAAAATTTGTTCACTCAACTTCTTACCAAAAAAGAATTTTTTTAATGCATTTTTTATCCTAAAAAATTAAAAAACGACACACAAAAAATTTAAAGAGAACCGAAGATAATACAATTAAAAAAAATTATACCACAATTTTCAACATTGAATAACTCTCAAAATTTGTTCAGTTCACTTCTCTCCAAAAAAGAATTTTTTAATATATTTAATATGGGCATTTCTCCAATGTCGAATGCGACATTTGTACACATTCAAAGTGAAAAAAAACATATACCAAAACATTATTTTATTTTGACAAAAGGCGAAAGCTATAGCACTTGATTAGCACTATGATTGGTGCTAAGGTTGATTTTGGGAAATTGTTCGTTTTCAAGATAATTACAAAAAATCAAGCCATTCGCATGCGACAAAAACAGAAGTCGCTTTCGAAGCAAACAAATCAACATGTCGCATGCGACATTTTGTTCCATCATACTTTTTATGTTTATTTTTTTACTTTTTATGTAATTAGACATGCAAAAAATGATTATAAATGATTTTTAATATATTCAATATATTTATTTTCACAACCAAAATTATAAACTTAACAAAATATCTTCAATAAAGAAAAACAAAAATAAGTATATTGATCTTATATACTATGTAAAAACAAAGAACGGAAACTAACTTAACTGAGAATAGTATTACTAATGTCAAATAAAGTTCTTTAAATGGAATATGCAGTCCTAGCTGCTTCTAACTGTTGACTATCGCAACAAAGCGAATGCAACTGGGGTATACCTGGAATATTTTTCACTTCCTTCCATTTTTCGACCAAATTATAATGAAGAGACAAATTTTCAATTTGAGCAGATGGCATAAAATACATTTTAATTCCATTTGTGTTGTTTTGTGCACATTGATAAAACGATAGTGCATCTGGTAAAACAACGTTTTTAGATTTTGTATTTGCCACACTTTTCTTTTAATGACGGCTCCAACTCCATCAACGGCTCCCTTTCCGTGAGAACTGGCATTACTAGTCATTAAGATAAAGCGCTTAGCTACTAATTTGCCTTCAATTATAATGGCGTCTTTCTTTCCCGAAGCTTGCACTCTAATATTATCATTCTGATAAAAAGCATTGATGGCATTAATTAGGCTTTCTGGTACGGTTCTGTTGGATTGGTTAACGTTTTTCTTTTCTTCAAACTGCTTATATTTTTTTACCAGGACTTCAAGAACTTTTAGCCTTCTGTGTATGTCTTTTGGCATCGCTTTCTCCACTTTTTTAATAGCTTTCGCCAAGGTTTGTCTACATTCGTAAGATACGTTTTGGCTTTGACGTGCATATGACATTCCATTTTCTAAGAGTTTTTGGCGCCTCTCTCGTTGTCGTATGCGATTACATTTCCGTTTTTCTTGAATTATATCTTCTTTGCCTTCAGCCAGTGCTCTCCACGTCTGTCTAGCTTTCCGCATTCTTTCCTTGTTTTTTAATTTATAGTTTCGTAATTTTGTTTCATCATCCTTTAACCTTTCTCTCCACCGTTTACAGTTCGCCTTATTTTTCTCGCCGCCGTTTTTACTCATCTACATTCAAAAATTTTATATTTTGTATTTACATATGCTAATAAAGATATTTTCGAACGAAAATTTATTTTGAATCTGTACATTTTACACTTACGATGTCGCACGCTACAAGCTTTAAATAAGTAAAAAGAGCAAAGCGCTGATTATTTTCCAGTAAAGTTTTGTTTATTTAATTAGCAATAAAAATATCTATTTGCTACTAATATTTGATGCAAATTGTACAAATACCTTCGACTCACTGATAACAAATGTTCTTTTTCAATGTCGCACGCGACATCGAGTTATACGGTAAATCAAAGAAAAAATTTACCGTAATTGGCAATCGCATCGTTCCTTTTACATTTTTCTTACATTCTTTACATATAAACCGAGATTTAAAAAAGCAAATGTCACGGCATAATATATCTCATCAAGATCGTTAATCAAAACAAAACATGCAACAGAAATGTTTAAAATGGAACTTTTGCACTGGTTCGACTTTGCATTCGAATATTTCAAAATGTGGTTTGTACAAATGTAAAATTTGTTTACATTAGTTACATTTAATAGATTCCCAATAAAAATATGTTAAAACAACATAATTTTATAGACTTTGAATTTTTTGGCTTCGGTTGACATTTCTGTGGAAATGCCCATATCTTAAAAAATAAAAAATATAAAACACAAAAAATCTTTAAACAGAACCGAAGATATTTCAATTAAAAAAGATATACCAAAATTTCCAATTGTGAATATTTCTGAAAATTAAGAATTTTTTTCCATTTTACTTCTTACTATATACAAGCCTTAGAATAAACTGATTTTCCAAAGAATCGTCAACAAAGTCCAAAACACTCGGATTACTTCGAATGGAGTCGCTCCAGTATTTGATTATTTTTAACAAAATTCACACCGGAATTAACAAAGACACAAAAAAGTTGCAGGCAGTCAAGATGGCAAATTTCGAGTGAAAAGCTGCCAACATACACCACCTTTGATAATTGCATCATGATTCCTAAAATCCGTTCGTGCATGACAACAAGTACAACAACATTTTATTGACCTTACAACTAAAAACAATATTACTATACACTTTTCCGTAGTCTTTGTCGACATATAGAACCATGACTCCAAGCAGCTAAATTTAAGATACGAGACATTAGCGACAGAGTAGGTAAAGGGTGTTTTTTTAGAGGTTAGGTTTTCAAGATGAAATAAAACGTATATAATTTAATGTTATGGCCAAGAATTTAGCTTTATTATAAAGATAAGGGTTTGCCATTATGTTTTAAAAATGATTTCGGGCAAGTGGCCGCCGCGGCTGGCTCGAATAAATTCCAGCCGAGAGGCCCAATTTTCGACCACTTTTTGTCAGCAACAACGCGCCGAATATTCTCTTCCAAGACGTCAATCGTCTCGGGCTTATCTGCGTAGACAAGCGACTTCACATAGCCCCACAAGAAATAGTCCAGCGGTGTTATATCTCACGATCTTGGAGGCCACGCCACAGGTCCACGGCGCGAGATAATGCGCTCACCAAAAGTTTCCTTCAATAAATCGATTGTTGCGTTGGCTGTATGTCATGTAGCGCCGTCTTGTTGGAACCAAAGGTCGTCCACATCAACATCGTCCAATTCAGGCACGAAAAAGTCATTAATCATGACTCTATAGCGCTCTCCATTGACTGTAACATTATGGCCGGCTTCTTTTTTAAAGAAATATGGACCAATGATTCCCTCTGCCCATAGAGCACACCAAACAGTGACGTTTTGAGGATGTAACGGCGTCTCAGCAATGGCTTGTGGATTATGTTCACTCCAAATGCGACAATTTTGCTTATTGACATACCCATTCAACAAAAAGTGAGCTTCATCGCTGAACAAAATTTTCTTGTGAAAATCGGGATCGGTGGCCATCTCGTTTTGGGCCCAAATTTGCACGATTTGCAAACGTTGTTCAGGTGTAAGTCTATTCATTATAAAATGGCAAACCAAACTGAGCATAAATCAAGTGACAGCTGTCAAAAAGACCATCTACGAAAAAAGTAGTGCCAACTTGAAAACCTAACCTCAAAAAAAACACCCTTTATTATGGTAGCGTCTCGAAATATTTCATGATGTTACATAACCTGAAACATGGCCGAAGTTCTTGATTTTTTCACTTTCAAATATTTTTCCCGTTCTGAGGTGCTGGAGCTACTACAGTTCAGATGGGGACGCTGCATGTCAGAAATCTTCGAGAAAGTGTAGTTATGGGTACAGGCACAGTATTGGCCGTTTAAATGGAATTTTTCTGAAAAAAAAAACAAATTTTTGAATTTTTTTGAAACAAATTCTTTTTATTTTTTTTTTTAAAAGAATTTTTTGTTTTAATTTTTTTGAATTTATTTGAACTTTTTTTTAATTTTTAAATTTTTAAATTTTTTTTAATTTGTTTAAAAAAACTTTTAAAATTATTTTGAATTTTTTGAAAAAAAAAATTTTAATTTTTTTGAAGAAAAATTTTTAATTTTTTTTGTTTTAATTTTTTTGAAAAATAATTTTGCTTTTAATTTCTTTGAATTTATTGGAATTTTTTTTTTAATTTTTTAATTTTTAATTTTTTTTTTTTAATTTTTTAATTTTTTTTTAGTTTTTAAATTTTTTCTTTGAATTATTCTTTAATTTTTTTTAAAAAAACTTTTGAAAATTTTTTGAAAAAAAAATTTTTTTTTTTAATTTTTTTGAAGAAAAATTTAAAAAAATATTTTTTTTTAATTTTTTTGAAAAATATTTTTTTTTAATTTGTTTGAATTAAAAAAAAAAAAAATTTTTTTTTAAACTAGTTTTTCATTTTTTTTGAAAAAAACTTTTGAAAATTTTTTGAAGAAAAATCGTTTGGATTTTGTTTTAATTTTTTGAAAAAATTAAAAAATTTTTTTTTGGGAAAATAAACTTGAAATATTTTTGAAAAAAAAAATGTTTTTTTACTCTTTGGCATTTACGAGT
>JAYXIM010003624.1:0-29000 GCA_037575425.1 Anastrepha fraterculus
AGAGTAAAACTATTTAGCTTTTATTTTCAACAAAATTCAATGAAACGTCAAGAATTTGTTCACAACATTAACTTTTTATATAACTATAAATTCATTCAATAAAATTTTCCATTAGCTGCAATAATCTCCTCAATCCGGGGCTAAAAACGAATGCATGCCCAAATCAAATGATCTTTATTCATATTGATCATAACGGTATTAGTTGCAACATTCAGAGAAGAACTGGGGTGATGGGAATGCTTTTTCGTTTCACGCTCTACTACGCCCTTTACGTAGTAAACCAGGGGATTAGTGTATGGAAAGTTAAGGTGCAATTAGTCGTGCCGTAGCCATAACGCCATACCCGCAACATAACGGCATTTGAAGATAAGTCACGCCGTAACCATAAACTCATATTGAAGTAGAATTAATGCCAATATTTGCATTTTGTCATAAAACACGGATAGTTTTCCACTAAGTCAATTGATTTTTAGTCGTTTATTTTTAATATTCGAATTTTTATCGCGAATTTCAAAACAAATGTAACGTATTTCACAACTGCTTGCGGTTACGGGGAAAAACCAAAATTCAGGAGATACATACCAAGGGCTACGGTTATAAAGGGTTTTCCAATAAGAGGTGTTATTTTGATATTCAAAGAAAAATTCTATTTTTTAATATAAATGATTGGATGTTTATTTCATTATAAAGAGGAAGGTATACCGTTAATAGTGAAAAATAACATCGGGCAAATGACCACCACGACCGCGCCTACAAGACAATATTCTTTTCATGAAATTTTCCATAACGGTATCGCAAAGTGGCTACCCTATGTCCTCGATAGCCTTACGAATTCCATCTTTAAGGTCTTGAATCGACCCTGAGCTGTTGGTGTAGACCTTCTCTTTCACGTGGCCCTAAAGAAAAAAGTCACAAGGTGTTAAATCACAAGATCTCGGTGGCCAATTGTGATCACCTCTTCGAGAGATAACACGGTCCGGAAACTTTTCCCGTAAAAGATCAATTGTTTCGTTGCTAGTGTGGCACATAGCGCCATCTTGTTGAAAATAAACATTGTCCAGATCAATACCATCCAATTCTGGCCATAAAAAATCGTTAATCATCTCTCGATAGCGCAATCCATTCACTAATATCACCTGTTATTGGAAAACCCTTTAGTAGGACATTCTGTCAACATGCCAATTGTTAAAATAGCCGTCGAGAAGAAAATGAGTTCCATCTGAAAATATGATTTTTCGGTAAAAATAATCACCTTCAACGAAGCGTTTTCCAGTCTAATGGAAGAGTCTCTGAACGAGCTTTGTTGAAGTGATAAGCGATCTTTTTATTAAATATCCAACTACATAAAAAATTTCTTTAAAAATATCGCTAGTTAAAGCTCCAAAACCCTAGATGAGCCAGCCCATATTTCGTAAAATAAACTTTGAATAAATCACACAATTTCCGATACCATCATGTATGTATACACAGCCTATCTATAACATTAAGGGTTTGAGTGCCAAATTTTATCCAAATCTTTATAATGAAATATACATCCGAACATTTATATTAAAAAATAGCATTTTTCTTTGAATGTCAAAATAACACCTCTGTTTGGGAAGCCCTATATAAATCCTGCCGTGGAAATTATTTTAGTGGAATTGGGGTTTACGGTTATATAAAAGTTAAATGTTAAATTTATATTTACTGTAATGTCAGGTCTTGCGAGCAAAAATTTGCGACTACGTTTGTTTAATATTTTCACCCAAAATGTGCCAACATTTCTAATTCAATAATAAAATCGATTAACACGCCATAAAACCAAAATTGCAATTTCAATGCACACACACACACACCCACACCAAAGCACGCCACGTACACGCAACAATTACACCAGCTTACATGCATATGGGTGTATGAGTGAGCATGTGTGTGTCCTTGAGTGCGTGCTTACAAACCGATAAACCGAACTTCCGCTTTGCCGCTTTCACCAAAGCACCAGCCGGAAGCGAAAAGCAAAGTAGACAGTTAGTTGGGGGAGGGATAGGGAGGAGAGCATATGAGTTTCGGAAAAAAGGGTGTGAAATAGTAAAGAAATAGAAAGATAGAGGCGTTGAGGGAATAAAGTCACAAGAGGCAAAGGGATGACAAAGCGGCGGCAACTGGTTGCATTTGGTAATAAAACACCACAAGGCATTCACTGGCAGTCACCACACATTACACAATGCACATCGCACTGTCCGTTGCATGCAACGACGCCCACATTTGTTGCACAGGCAACAAAGTGGGCAGTATGTCTGCAGTTATACGTACAGTTCGGAGCAAAAGTGAGTGTATTGAATATGAAAACTTTTGAAAAATTTCATTTTGATTTAAAAAAAAACTCATTGGAGTTGATATTAAGAACGATTTGGAAATTTTCAGTGTGAGTGCATTTTCAATTACTTCAATCTAGAAGATTATTAGTAGCATAGTAATCTAAACAGGTCTGGGATGCATAATTAGGAGAATTTTCCGAACTACCATTTTTTGTTTCTTTGCTGTTGCCGAGACAACTAGCAAATACAGCACTAAGAGACCATTAAGTCCATTGTACTACACTCGGGTTCCCTTTTTTATTTTCTTTAAATCACCCTACGCTCGAGGAAATCTGAGTAGATCTTGTGGTGCCAAGGAGCCAAGATGGTCGCCTCTTTACACATCAGTGCCAAAAACGTCAAGCCTGAGCGAAGGCCGGGCACACGCAGCGAAAGTGGTCCGCCGTCTCATTCTTTTTTCCACATGCTGCTTAGAATTCACTGTCTGAAATACCCACCTACGATGCCTACCGGCTGGGTTGAAGTAGCCCGTGGATTTAATGGCTCCAGAAGGGAGTGGCAGAATGGGCTCCAGACCAAAGAAGCTGGCCTCAGAACTGTCATAGCGAAACGGCTTTTTGGTTGCAGTTCACGAATAAAGAATAATGAAGAGTTCACACACTCGATACCCAATACGCAGTAATTTTTTTATATCCAAATGTTTATATAAAATTTCAATAATTCTTTCTTTGCTACTTACAATCTATAATTTTTCTGCTATCTGCCACAAGGCAGACTGACTGATTTTTCGACATTTTGGAAATTGTCTTTGTTCACTACCAAGCCGAGCAACTCCTCCTATTAGTTGGGTGCGTGAATAGTAGTACTTATATTCCCATATGGTCCAGACAAGACTATGTACAAGTTTGGCCAAGTTAAAGCTGCTGCCTCCATATTTATAAAAGATTCCCTTCCCCCTGTGAAGATTTTGGTTGCGTCCGATATAGATAGTCCGACTAAGTTGACAGAACAAATGAAAAAAGTCATACGATTATATACAGGCTCATAGGCTCCGGTTTCCGACCTATCGCGTGGACAGGGTCTTTATCACTGAAGAAGATTTTCTTTGAAAAATTGTAATTCGCAGTATACTGCTCAGGCATTTATAAGATATTTCTTCTGCTTTATTTCGAGCAAAGGAACTGAATCGCCTAGAAAAGGCGGTGTAAATCTTCAGTTGAAAGACAGACTAGAAGTTAACAAACGGTGAAAATGAGCACAGAGAAGCTTCGATAACTTCACTCAAGCTACTTTTTTATTTTATTTTAACTGTTTACTTTTTCTTCATATTTTCACTTTTTATAACAAACTTTAACACAACACCGCACCACAAAATTTTCCACGATTAGAGTTTTTAAACTGTGCGTCAGAACTTTGAGGTACAACTGAGGTAAAACTGAGCTACATAAAATTTTCGCATCCGGCTCATGTGGGTCTCACGACACAGAGAAATAACTGATAACAAAGTAGCGAACGCACGAGCTAGAGAGGCTGCAGCCTCATTACCAATGAGACCAGAGCCCTTCCCTGTTACCATCAAAGAGAACCTTAGGATTGAAGAGGAGTTTAACTGCCACCAAATTATAGGGCTAAGCGAGTCGAAGTCCTTACTTGGGCGGGTTGTTTTAAGAAACTCATAATCCTCCCTAAGGTTAAACTGAGAATGCTCACGGGCGTTCTCACAGGTATTTGTAGATTGCGCAGTCATCTGCGAAATCAACAATCATCAATCCCCAGAGACTTCAATACGCTTCCTCCTGAAATGCGGCGCTAAAGTATGAAGTAGGTTGAGGCATCTCGACAAATTGCTCCTAGAAAAAAGGCACATACGCTCAGCCCAACCCAGCTCTATTTTAAATTTAATAAGGTAACTGGGATTGGATAAGATTGGATTATCGGATTTTACATTGAAATAAAACAACAAAAATTCAAATTGATTGGGCGATCTTTATTATTTTAGTGTAGAAACATTCGAGACATTTATTTTTCCAAGATAATCCATTTCAAATGTTGGCCACAACTGCGCCGCAATTCTACCATCCGTAAACATCAATTTTGAATGACTCCCTGGGGGACTTTGGTCAGTACCTCGTGAATAACTTTAATAATGTTGGCTTTCAATGCCTCACTTAGCTGGTTTATATACAAAGCATTTAGACTTTATCAAAGGTATGATACCACACGATCTTGGTGGTCAATTCACTGGTTCAAGACGAGAGATAAGTTGCTCACCGAAACGACGACGCAGTAAGGTCACTGTTTCAAAGGCTGTATGGCAAGTAACGCCTTCTTGCTGGAACCAAATGCTGTGGAGATCGCGGAATCCAATTTACGTCATCAAAAAGTCGTTTATCATGGTGCGATAGCATTCGCCAATCACTGTTACATTGTCGCCAGTCTCGTCTTTGACGAAATATGAGCCGATGATTCCTCCAGTCAATAGGCTGCACCACACGCTTATTTTCAATGGATGTAATGGCTGTTCTTGAATAGCTTCGGAACACGCCAATTTTTCGTATTGACGTATCCATTAAGCCAAAAATGGGTTCCACCGCTGAACGAAATTCGGATCTCAAAATGCGAATCTTCGGCGAGTTTTTCAAGAACCCAACGACTGAAATTGTGATACGTTAGAAGATCGGCTGGCTTTAATTCCGGGACTAGCTGCATTTTATACGCTTTCAAATCAAGATATTTGCGTGAAATCGCCCAAGTAGTGGCATAAGTTAAGCCAAGTTGTTGAAATCGGCACCGAATCGATTCTTCCGGGACTTCGGCAAAACTCTGATTTACGCTCATTTGAAAATCTTTTTAAAGCATCGTAGAGTTGGGAGCAGTTCGGTGGCACTTGTGGTCATTTATGGTTTATTTTAATGGCAAATAGTAAGAAAAGTGAAACGAGCGACGTAAACGATGAAAAATAAAAATTTGGTTTTTTGTAAATTTTTTTAAAATTAGACTTAGAATTTTTTACAACTTATTCTCTTGTTTACTAACACTGAAAAAATAACAATTTAAAAAATCGAGTATCAAACACGTCACTTGTGCACTTTTGCAGCCCACCAGTGTAGTTACGTTGCTCATACGCCCCACCACGCATGCGACAAAGCAAAAACGCCATATACTAAACGACTCAAACCGCATTTGGCTTCAACAGCAGCAATGGCAGAGCAATGCACCAGAATGTAAATATATATATGAGCATTTGGGTGTAGAAATGCACGGGTGTGCATGTAGGCGGTTGTAAGTCTGCCTTTCGTCCAAAGCAAGAGGGTGAGTTGACATCTGAAACCATCATCATTCACCACTGAGCATTAGAATTGCGGTATGCCAAGAGCAGTAGCAACAGTTACCAGCAGCAAGCATGAAATGCCAGCATACACACACACACACATACTAAATATTAATACATATATGCTCGTATGTGCTGCACTCCGGCAGATATGTGTTGAAATATTTTGCCTAACGCCAAGCAAAGTTTGACACTTCTCCAAAGCTTTTCCACCCTCTCTCTCACTCTCACCACTTCACTCACTCAAATTACTTCTCTATCACTTTGAATGCTTTGCCGAAAATCCTTAAAATCCTAAGCCACTTGCACTTAACAAATTTACCAAAAAATTTCACACTTTCCTCGAATTTCTCTCAACTAATGGACCCGACGCTGCCTCTGAAGCTACAACTGCCACAACCGCCAAGGCAAAGGGCACACTTTGCAACAAAATCAAATAACTCAATAAGTGAGTTACATGTTGTTAACCGTAATGTAAACACCGTAAACTTCACTCACAACAACAGCAAGAACAACAACGACTGCAACCGCCTGCAACAAGCAAGTATTGCCCATAGCCATCAAGTAAACCGGCAATCGTCGCACTCCGAAATTTTTGGTAATAAGAAACTTGCTCAGTAAGGTTGATGAAAGCATAGATACAGGTAGTTGTGCTACCTGTATACCTGTACACTGGCGAAATTGATTCACTTTGCAAACTATGTACGTTTGTAGGTGTTTGCCGAAAAGTCAATCGAGATGAAAATGAAGAGTCAAAGCCTGTTTTCCGGACCAACGAAGCAACCAACTAACTAACTAAGAGTCGAAAGAGCTCACCAACGAGAGCCAACCAATGAATAAACGAAAACGAATCGAATGGAAAACGTTCATCAACGCCAACGGATGTTCATATCCGGTGCCAGAAATTGGAAAGTGCACAATCAACAGCGCAACAAGTGCAACTAAAGCAAACACTTTGGTGAAGTGTTGCAATCTCCTTTCCATAAAAGCAAAGCAACCAAATATGAGCAAACATAAAACAAAGACAACTCATTCTTTAAGGTTAGTAGTATTCGAGTGTTGGAGGTAGTAAATTAAAGACTTGAATATGAGTAAGAAAACTCGAAATTTTATGCATATTCAAAACTTGCTAAATGTGCTGTGAATTGATAGACTGCAAATGATTACTAGAAAGCATACTGGAAATAATTCTGTTATCAAATTCTACCAACTAATGCCCCATCTACTCGTTTGTAATACTAGTGGCCAATTTGAGACGCCAGGGCGCAATAAACATCGAAAGCACGCAGCTGCTGATGTACGCAGCTGAAATTGACATCATTGATCTAAACACCAGGGAAGTCAGCATCGGCTTTCTCAAGACTAGAGAAGGAAGCAAAAGAAGTTGATCTAGTGGTGATTGAGGACAAGTCAAAGTAGTTCCAGGCACCATGAAAATGAGTATTTGCGAGTTAATGGGACGTACATCACTGTTGGCAGCTGAACTTTTAAAAGACTTTGCTTACCTAGAAGCCCGCATTAGCCTCATCCCCAATAGCAACCTGGAAATCAAACGAGCTCATGACGAAGTGAGAATAGTTATAACGCGGCTATAGGACAACAAAGCTGCGAGAGCCGAAAGCTCGCCGGTTGAGCTATTTAAACATGGCGATGAGGACCTGGTATGATGCGTGTACCAGCTCCTATGCAAAACTGGTCGGTTGAAAGCAGATTAGAATTTAAGTATGATCTGCCTAATCTACAAAAAGGATGATACTGCAATCTGTGCCAGTTACCACGAGACCTGCTCTCTGTGTTGGAAAGATCAGGTGGAGAAGGACTGGGCTTCATTTGGTATGTCCAACTGGCGCCAGTTAGCACGAGAAAAGAACGACTGGCGCACTTTGTTAAACTCGGCCACAATCCCGTAAGCAGTTATCGCACCAATTAAGAAGAATTAGAAACCAAACATGCCAAGTATCTGCTAATAGCTTTCTGTGTAACTTTCTGTATCATCTTTGTTAGTAAAGGTGTTTTGTACTGCGGCCCAATGAATTTCAAATAAACCCCTACAAATTGATTTCTTGTTAAATTTGGTAATCCTTTTATCAAACCACTCCAAACACTTCGAAAAACATGATGTGGTAAAAGTTTATCCCGTACGATAGTTTAAAAAATGGTGCAAAAAGTTTTTATTATGTAAAGAAACGCTTGGTGACGATGACAAAACAGGTTGATTATTCCAATGAATTGATTACAGAGTGGATT
Organism: Anastrepha fraterculus; assembly: GCA_037575425.1. Classification (NCBI taxonomy): domain Eukaryota; kingdom Metazoa; phylum Arthropoda; class Insecta; order Diptera; family Tephritidae; genus Anastrepha; species Anastrepha fraterculus. The sequence goes on from JAYXIM010003624.1 coordinate 7,876, forward strand.
ATTCGCATGAAACATCGATTGATTGTGATTCGTTTGAAAGTTTTAAACAAGAATTCGTCTCTGAAGATCATTGGAATGGAATTTGGTATTACTTAGAAAACTGTGTACCGCAATTTTGCCGAGTCTTTAAGTCGGAGTCCGGAAATACCCAGTTCGTTCCTTTGCTTTATAATGCAGGTCCCATCGTTCAAGAGTAGTGAGTGATGTGATGATAAGAAAAAGGCATAATGAAACGATTAAAGGCACTAAAACCGCTGTGGCCACCATACCAAAGAATATTCCTAAAAAGAACATTGAGGAGTTAACTTGGACATGCTTCGAAAATTTTGTGTCGAAGCAGAAAACCAAAGCCAACCGTTGAAAAATGTATAAGTTTCAAATATGATTGACAACGGCATTTACAACAAATAAAAATTTTCCGAGGGATGATTAATTTTGCGCCAGCTTGATTTTTTGTTAATCAATTTTATAATTTTGTTTTTTAATTTTACAATTAATCAAAATTATGAAATTCTAATTATTAATTCTATTTTTTCATGATTGACAACGACATTTACAACAATTAAAAATTTTCCGAGGGATGATTAATTTTACGCCAGCTTGATTTTTTATTAATCTATTTTATGAAATTTATAAAATAATATAATTTTTTTTTTAATTTTACAATTAATCAAAATTATAAAGCAACACAGTTTTGACTATTTATTTATTCGTGTTTTTTATAAAAGTTATAATTAATTCTATAATACAACAGTCTAGCCTTGCAAGATTTATGAAAATTCAAAAAATGTTCATTAGATTTCAAACTGCTTAATGGCAAATTTTTTGCTTGAGCTAAACTCATCGCCTGCGAAGATACTAGGTCAGCCACGCTCTACAGGTTAGTCGTAAGTAAGGTAGGAGAGCTTTGGCCAGGAGCCAAACTCGAAGCGGTCAGTAAGGATGAAATTCCTAACAGGCCTCGAACTCGAGTTTGGATTCCGGTCAAGCAGGCAGAGCTGGAGAATCGCTCTCCCCACTGGCGCAGAAAAATAACGTTGTGAGGTTCGGGTTTGTTGACGCAACCATTCGAATCTATCGCAGCGACGAGCCAGCCTTGGACTTAGGCAAGGAGAGTGACAAGGCAAGGATACTGCAGAAGGGTTGCCCAGCAGCCAATGCTCAACCGACTCGGGGAGGCTGACCGATGTGGGGCCGCTTTTTAACGAAGAGGATCTCCTCGCTGACACTGAAGGTGGGGAGATCTCGGAGGAGGACGTCGCGGTCACGATGGTAGAGATAAAACGGACAGATTCGCATGAAACTGATCCAAATTAATCCCCACCACTCTAAACTTGCGTCCGCGCATCTTTCCGTCCGCTTGGCTGCCGGTGGGCTTGACATAGCTCTCATCCAAGAGCCGTGGATACACGGTAATAAAATCCGCGGTCTTGAACTGTAGGGCTCTAAACTGATTGCCGTACAACACACAGGTAAGATTCGTAGCTGCATCCTTGCAAAAAATAATGTAAACATTTTTTTGCTTCCACAGCTTAGTAACGGCGACATGGTGGCGGCAAGCATCGAGCTCGGGAAAACTGGTTTTTGGCTAGCCTCCGCCTATACGGCCTACGATAGAGATGACCCGCCGGATGAAGTTCGAACGCTGGTGCAAGAGGCAGCCCGGAAAAACAAAGACTTGGTTGTCTCCTGCGACGCAAATTTTTTTTGGAGTTCTCGGCGATTACTGATTTTGGGCAGCCCGTGTGTTCATTGTCATTTTTGTTCTCACAACCATCACAGGTAAACCACTCATGAACTCTGGCACGAGATAGACAATCATCGCCATACATTTTTTTCATCAATTAAAATGCTTTAGTAAACGTTTTACCGATTTTAAAACACAATTTGATATTAGCTCTTTGTTCGAAACTCATTTTTGTACCGATGACACAAACATACTGACACTTTAGAGGCAATAACATCGCTTCAACTGAACCGAATGTCACCAAGCTTTCACTAGAAGTCAGCTAGGGGTGTAACTTCCAACGCACTAAATCATTAAAAAGATGGCGCCATCAAAAAGATTTTTATGACGCCAGTCTTGTTTATTTTGGACTTCACCTTGTATAAGTGACGAAAATTTCTAAAATATACTAATTTTCTTAATATTTCTTCACTAAACCGCTTAAAAGCTCTAACAATGATATTCATTTCAAAATTATTAACACACACACACCAACACTTAGCTACATACATATATACATATATGCAAATACATAAATAATTTAATTCCCCACTATTAATACTATCCAACTCTTTAGCGAATTACAACAAATACTCTACACAGCACTCAAAAACTTGCGAATAGACCGATCAGGCAGACAAACAAAAAAAATCTCACTGATTTCTGCTGCAACAACAAATAAAACAAAGAAAATCCAACAATAACCCCAGCATTTCACGCTTCATCTCAACATGAGCTGCTCCATACACTCGTACGATACTTGCAAGTGTATTGGCATAAAATGCGCTTTTGGCAATTTGCCGTTCACTTGTCTGCCAACAAAACGTGCGAATTATAGAACAAAGGCTAAGATCCTTTGCTGGTCCTTCAATAGCTGCTGATGGTTGATTTCACCAGATGGCTTCCACTTCGTTTGGCTTGTTGCAATGCTTTTAATGCAATATTTAGTTTAGTAAGTCATTTATGGTATTACCAACACCACACACTCGCATAGAACTTGTCAGTATAATACATGCAGGAACAAACTCATATCTGAACTAGTCGCATTTCGCAGTTTGGGAACCACTCGCAAAACAAGTTGCAAGTAACGACCTCAGCATTCAAAGTGTGACAGGGTAAATGATAAAATCGGGCATTGCAGCTACGTAAATGCAGATAATCGCCCTTACTGCACATCATGCAGCAGATTGCTGGGTAGAGCCGTGGGGCAATAATAATAAGTTGTTGTTCTTTCAAGTTTGAGCCTTAAAGAAAGTAATGCGGTTCTTTTGCGATTCCTTTCGAAAGGGTGCATACGGTGGCGGAAGACATGCATGGCTATAACTTCCCGGATTCTCGTCGCTAAATGTACAAATCACACCGATTTTGAAATCTCTATTTTTCTTAAGTGCGCCCGTTCATTCATTCATAAGGTTCGCCTTGTATTCAAAGCATCAGGCGGCGACGCAGAATCTCTTGCAAAACGCAAAAATAAAAGGGACGTTCTTGCACTGTCCGATCTGCAGAATTTATTCAACAAGTATAAGTGATCATTAGCGACCTTCAAACTCAATGAGGGCACTTGGGAGAGGATCTTATCCGTCGAGTTGTCCATGTAGATGTCTGGTATAAGTCCTACATTACTCGCAGAAGATAGTTTATACCGCAGCAAACACGAGAACAGCGAGTTACCCGATCAACATAAACAAAATTAAACACCATGAAGTGCCTGAGAACATCGAACTAATGGCCGCCTAACTCGCCAGACCTTCAAGTTACAGTTTATCAAATTGTGTCCTTAAGAACGTTAGTGAAATTAAAGGCCTTGCAGTAATTTTAATTATCCGGTTCTCTTTTGCTAGGAAACCAGTTATAAATGTTAACATCCGAAGTCCTACTCTGTACTATGTTTTGCTAGGTGCAATGCCTCTAAATACTCTATTCCATATGGCTAATAGACCGACTAATCTGATTGCCACCAACATGTTCAAAAAGTATTTCTTAAATTATCTCTTAAGAGGCGTCCTTCTCATCGCATAAACCTCGTCCTCGTCGTAACTGACTTCCGCGCGGATAATGTAAGAACTAACTATTTATCTAATGCTCGTATAACTCGATCTATTCGTAAAATAATGCTAGGAGGGTTTCCTTTTATAATTGGCGCCTAATAATAAAAACACTAAAATAATAATGAAGACGGCTTTATTGTTATACAAAATATTCTTCCTGGAAGCCAATAAACTTCAGCATTCGCTTGAAACAATTTTCACTGCCACTCGGAAGTGTCTACCTCCAAACGAGCTGTTTAAAGGCTTCAACAGTTTCTTCAGGCGTAGAAAAACGTTGACTTCGAAATTTTTTAATGTTTTAATGATCGGGAACAAAAAGAAATCAAGAAAGAAAAGGTGATATATCAAAGCTGTAAGGCGGATGACCCATTAGTTCCATCTTTTGAGTGCTCAGAAACTCTCTACGTGAGAGCTCGCATTGTCCTGGTGAAAGTTAATTCGTCTTCGGCGGTTGGTTTTCTTTAATTGTGCGAAAACTTCTGGCAAACACATAGTTGGGTACCACTCAGAATTGGCATTTTTAAGTTTGCGACATGTTCCGATTTTTCGAAAAAACAAGTGAGCAGTTGCTTTGAGATGTTTATTCTTCGAACAACTTTCGCTCGATTACGGCCGTCCGTGTGTTGTTTCCGGCTCATATACATAGTTGCAAGATTCGTCGAATGCGTCATCCCGTTATGATATCATCCACGTGTTTTGAACCACTGCCGTTGAATTTTTTTAAACATTTCTTCACCACAATCGACACGCGTCCTTTTTGGGGCAATTGTCGAATTATGAGGTATCCCTCGAAAACATCCCGTGATATGTCCCATTACGGTCTTGCGTTATCAATTGGCGCACAACATCAATTGTTTCTAACAGAGCAAGCGTTTTTATACGGTCTTTACGAAGTTCATCGTGCAAGGATCGAGGACCACGTCAGAACTTGTTGTACCAGCGTTTCACAGCGGCTAAGTGCGGTGTTTCAACGCCAAAAGTCGAATTGCATTGATCACTCCTATCTCAATAATTCACGTCGAAAATCGTAATAAATCATCGCACGAAAATTTTCATGAGTTAATTCCATCTCATGGGCGAGATGGCCTTTTCAGCCCACTGAAAGGAGAGAAATAAAGCTCGTAAGTAAAAACGTTATATGTGAGTTTATAGTAGAAAATAATCAAATTTTTAATAAAAGAATGTTAAATTATAGCTAACAGTGCTATGCTCCAACTGAAAGCGCTGAAGATGCAGTGAAAGACGCTTTCTACGACACGCTGTCAGCTACTTTTAGTCAGATATAGAAAAGCACTTATGTTAAAATGGGGGAAAACAACTCAAATTTGAAGCAGAGGATGGGTACGCACGGCTACGGCTCTCGAAACAACAATGGTGACAGACTAACCGACCTCTGCCAATCCTTCCGACTGGTTATTGGGCGATGGATTGGTCACACTCTCAAAAATGACAGGAAAAGCGTTTGCACAACAGCATTGGAATGGAACCCAGAAGGACACAGACGACGTCGTCCACGAAATACTTGGAGGCGTTCTAACCTTCGTGAACTAGAAACAGTTAACCAAACGTGGGATATCGTAAAGGGAACAGCGGTTAACAGAACTCCCAAGTGGAATAATAAAGGAAGAAAAAAATTATAGATAATTGCACGAAGAGTTGCAAGACGCAAAATATAAAAGGCAATTGTCATATTAGTCTCGCTGTCTTCCTTGACTTTGCTGTTTGAAGAGCATCTTTAGCACCGATTTTTAGTTTTTGCGATAATCATAGGTATGTAAATACTTTTAAGTCACTTTGCCCTACTCGTAGTCTTTAAAATTTTAAGTTCTTAGGCTGAATTAATGTGAATTTCTTTATACACGAGAACGAACAGGTATTGTAAACGTCCTCTTAAAAATTCATCCTTGAATGAATCTCTGCGAAACAAACTGCATCAGTATCTTTTGACGATTTGCTTAGACTTAAATGTTTAGTGTTACTTCAGAAGATCATTTCTACCCAGACCCATCTTCAGGAACACAGATACCTCAAAGATCGACTTATGTTTGCAAAATCTTGCCGTTAAAAGAAAAAAAGAAAAGAAAACTTGCGCTTCAGACATGAACTGCTTCGTCACTTTGCCGAATATTGCTGAATATATACTCGTACAAATAATTTCTACACTTGTTTCGAACTCTCGAAAAATAAATGTGTAAAGCTTCAATTGACATTCCCTTCTGATATTTCGAAAATTACTGTGTACCTGCTAATGGCATAAAACAAGAGAAGCGAAACGAACTAGTTGTGGTCCTAAATTCACTCAAAGCAAACCACTTCGGCCCTAGTGGATTTCCCTACAAGGTTTGGGCAGCTCAAATTTCAAATAGCACCACAGTTGAGTATTTATGTACGCACGTACATATATCCATGCTTATATACATACGTACGTAGTTATAAATGAATGTTCTTATGATCTTCTGGCACGCATTGAAATTTTGATGCAAATTTTGCAAATACTTCGAGTGTCGGTTTATTAAATTAACTCTAATACATATTTGCCATTTACCCATACATATGTAAACTCGTATTTAGGGTCTTTAGCGTGCAAGAATTTAAATGGCTGCATTTAATTAAATATTAATATCTTCATGATAACTCCTAGAGGGAGCATCAACGCTTAATTGTGTGATTAAAATAGGGCGTTTTTGTATGCTAAGCATATTTTATTAAATTATTAAATAAATTTACAAAAGCTTTAATTTCTGGCTTAAAGTGAATTTGCAAGAAAAAAATTCAAAATGGTATTCGATTTGCCGCTAGATGATTTTAGTGAGTCATACCTCGCGATGCATACATCACAACGGGTCATACTAAAGAATGGGCACGAAAAATATTGGTCGAGCGAAAACCGTTATTTATTTATTTATTTATATCAATAGTAGAGAGTAAGACTAAGGTCTTTTAATAGTACTTCAACATTAGTATATTCTCATACAACTTGAATGATTTTAACGTGAAAGTTTCTTAATCTAAATTTTTACACCAGTTTATTAACAAAACAATCTAATAAAGCGTTTTCCAATAACAGGTGTTATTTTGAATAGCCCGCTATTTCGGTAGATGTCACTTTTGAAGCTGTAATTTTTTGATATTTGACAAGTAGAAACTACGCCATTAATAAAATGGAACGCTACACGCTTAAACAACGCATTGAAATTATTAAAATTCACTATAAAAATTATGAAAATTTGGCACAAACAATTCGTAAAACTCGAATATTTTTGGGTCATCGTGAAGCACCTTGTCGGACCGCAATACAGAAATTGGTGAAAAAATTCGAGCTGTTGGGACAAGTTAGTGATGTGAAGAAAACAGCCGTGCACGTTGCTCAAGAACAGCCGAAAATATTGCTGTTGTAGCCGAAAGTGTTGAAGAAAACCCAGGTTTGTCCATTCCTCGTCGTTCTTTGGAATTAGGCAGGCATTCCACAAACGTCATTACACCGAATTTTGCATAAAGATTTAAATCTTAAGGCTTATAAAGTCCAGTTAACACAAGAACTCAAGCCGACCGCTCATCAACAACGTCGTGTCTTTGCTAATTGGGTCGTTGAAACGCATGAAAACGATCCGGAATTCCATCAAAAAATCATCTTGAGTTATGAGGACCATGCCCTTTTCCACCTCGGTGGCTTCGTCAACAAGCAAAATTTTCGGATCTGGGGCTCAGAAAATCCAAAAGTTATTGTTGAAAAGCCTCTCTATCCTCCACGTGTGACTGTTTGGTGCGGTTTATGGTCCGGAGGAGTCATTTGACCTTACTTTTTCGAAAATAAAGCTGGAGCAACAGTTACGACGCTATTTACAAAAATTAAAAACTGCTCCTATCGCACCAAATATTCAATTCGAATCAACAACTAAGCAGTTCAAAGCAAGCGATTACCCAAATGCAGCCAGAATTAGCGAATAGGAAAAGTGTTGTGTTCCACCAAGCCAACGATATGCCGCACATCTTTAGTAACAGTTTTAGATTTTTTTATTATAGCAAGTGAACAAATTAAAATTTGATTTTATTTCTTCATATTGCCGCAATAATTTAGGCACTAAATACATCAAAACAGATTTGATTCAATCATAGGATGCTAATAGAAGCGGACAGCTGATGGACAGCTCGTAGACAGACCACAAAAAAGAATGCAAAGTCAGTGAAGACTGAAGAGCTACCGAATATGTGGGAAAATTTTAGTAAAAAAAATGCAATGGCTCTGGCATAGCAGCAAAAAACTCGAAAAATATTCCAACTTCATTAATCGGTTGACAGCTAAATTCGCTTTGCAGTTGTGAAATAATCTGTGTAGTTGAATTCGAAATTCGCGGCAAAAATTATGTTGAAAAAAGAAAGCAAGAGCACGCGCCAATAGCTATTTCCAGCCCAGTGGGCATAGCGTGAATGTCTAATTTTGTGATGATGTTGAAGCCAAGAATACTGTGAATGGCATGGATAATACAAGGTGGCGCAAAATTAGTCATCCTATGAAAAGATTCATAATTTTTGCTAATGGCGTCGTACGGCACTTGTTAACCACTATAGAAAGCTTCAATACCCTATGATCAAAAAGGATCGGGAATGTTTAATTTAAACGAACCGCACACGTAAGAACCGGTCCATATTTTTTCTTATGTTGGTGGGACGGTAGCGCCATCGGATCGTTTGAGAGATGCTGTACGTCGCAAACGGCCGGAAATGTGGGCAAACAATTCTTGGATTTTGCATGATGATACCGCGCCATCGCACCGAGCCTAAATTGTGCTGGATTATTTGACCAAACACCAAGTAAATACCATCGTGCAAGCACCGTATTCACCTGATATGGCCCCGTGCGACTTCTTTTTGTTTCCCAAGTTGAAGTTACCACTTCGTGGAAGGAGATTTCAGTCGGTAGAGGAGATCAAAGAGAATGCGACGAAACAGCTGAAGGTCATCCCTTTGTCGGCATATTTTGAAGGAAATATAATAAATTTGCCTGAAATTTAACCCTGTTTTGTTTTATTTAAACATTCCCGGTACTTTCTGATCATACAAACAGACACCTAAAGCGGGGCGTAAAAGTCAAAATAAAGATTTTTTTTATTTAGTAAAAAGTTCTTTTAAAATAAAATTGGATGACTAATTTTGCACCACTTTGTGTGAAGTGTTGCTGCTGGCGATAATTACTCCTCTACTGGACTTATTGTGAAAATCATCCACTTTAATTAATTTGAGAATTATTACGATTCGAAGAAGCACAAAGATCAAATAACTATAGTTTCTGGACGTGTTGACAGAATTGTTGTTGCCAATGTTAACCTTGTAAATTTTTACTTGCAAAGGCAGAAGTAGATTTCAAGATGGATGCTTAGAAAAATGCCGAAAAAAGCTATTTAGGCAGGTTCTGGAATCCGAGTGAAAGTAAATATAATTTCTTTTTTTTTCCTTGTGCACTCCTCTCGGCAGCATAGGGTCTCGACAAGACTCTTTCATCGCACACGGTTCTGAGATGTCGGCATCTGCTAGTTCGCGCAGCATCGACCGCCTCCAAGAGTTTTTTGGTCGACCGCGAACTCTGCTCCCTTGTGGGAATATCACCTAGATTAACCTGAAAAGAGTGAATTTAGTTTTGGTATTCTGAAAAACGAATTATTTGTTCATCTTTGAAGACGTTTTTGGTTCCACCTAAAAATTAGCGGCCATTAACAGCTGTCAATTTACATAAAGAAAATAATAATTTTTTTCAATAAAAAGCGAAAAAATTATTACATCAATTACGTTTGCGGTTATTTTAGTAGAACATGAAAGACTTTGCAAACAGGGTCTTTAACAGAAAGATTCTACGCGTCCATTGAACCCCTTTAGATGTGACTGAATTGGTGTTGCAGTTTCTTTCCAACTACTGGATCAATAAAAATGATTTCAACCGCGTCTAATTTCTTCCTTTTTAAAAGAAACATCGATTCTTTCAGAACTGTAGTTAATGACCGCACTGACGTTTTGGGCGGAAGATTACTTTTAACCCTCCGTTGGGCACTCGCGTCTAACCAGACTTTTCTGCTCGACTTTGGGCATGAATTTAACATACTCGTACAAGGTGAAGTCCAAAATAAACAAAACTGGCGTCATAAAAATGTTTTTCATGAGTTAGTGCGTTAGAAATTACACCCCTAGCTGACTTCCAGTGAAAGCTTGGTGTCATTCGGTTCAATGGAAGCGAAGTTATTGCGTCTAAAGTGTCAGACTGTTTGTGTCATCGGTACAAAAATTAGTTTTATACAAAGAGGTTGCTTTCAAATCGGTAAAACGTTTACCGCAACATTTGAATTGATGAAAAAAGTTTATGGCGATGATTGTCTATCTCGTGCTAGAGTTCATGAGTGGTTTACACATTTCAGAGATGGTTGTGAAACTAAGCGTCAAAGGTCCAAATAGAAAGCCCCAGATGAGCCACCACCAAAAAAATCGGGTTTGGAGAGGTCAAAAATCAAGTTAATGCTCATTTGTTTTCCCGATTCCAAGGGAATTGTCCACAAGGAGTTCGTGCCAATGGGCCAAACCGTCAATGCAATTTTCTATTTTCGCGGTGGGGTTCTGCAGTGGGTTCCAAGTAGAGCTAGACGCAATCAAAGAAGCAGCTGATTGGGTACTCACTTGCGTAATAACTGTTAAGTAGATAAATATTTACTCCGATAGCCAAGCATCAATTACGGCCCTGGGCTCAATTGTGGTGTACTCGGAATTAGTCAGGGATATGCCTGGTTTCACTTTCAATTGCATCGGAATTCTTTGACATAAGACTAATCTGGCTACCTTCTCATTAGTGGCATTGCGGGAAACTGCGGAGCAGACGAGCTGGCTAGACAAGGAACCTATGAGGCAGTGTCCGCGCGAAAGGAGAGGATCGAAATCCCCTTGACAACCTGCGCTCGATGAACTTCGCGTCAACTCAGCCAGCGCTGGGCAAGTACACAAACTTCTTAGGCCGCGAAATCCTTCTGGCCACGTAGGGATCGGAGACGTTCCAGGGATATTCTTCTTCTTCTTAATTGGTGCGATAACCGCTTAAGCGATGTTGGCCGAGTTTAACAAAGCGCGCCAGACATTTTTTTCTCGTGCTAACCGGCGCCAAGTGAATTCAAGTACTTCTGCACCCGATCTTTGCCAGACGGAGGAGGCCTTCCTCTTCCTCTGCTATCACCAGCTGGGTGCATCGTATACTTTCAGAGCTGGAGCGCTTGTATCCATTCGGCCGACATGACCTAGCCAACACTGGATCTTTGTTCGCTGGTCGGGATATTCTTCGGTTGACAAAATCTCAGCTCTCAAATATCGTGGGTGTTCTCAAGGGGCACTATCCGCGAGGTATACATGTCGTGCGACTCGGAATTACTTCGAATGATTTTTGTGTCAGCTGTATGGAGGATGAGGTGGAATCATCTCAGCACCTTCGCCTTAGCTGCCCTGCTTTCGTGGCGCGCCATTTAGGTATCTTGGTTCTCACTTCTTATTCTCACTACATCAGCAGGCCTTGATATCAAAAATCTGATTAACTTCATCAGCAGCACAAAGCGGTTGACGCAAACGCAGCACAGTTATCGTTCGCAATCCACAAATACTTAACCGCCTCCTCCTTCCCCCTAATAAATTTCTCAAATTTAATTGCCACACTTTGAGTTGAATGCAACTTTCAAAATAATCGCGTCATTTATGGGAACTTGGCAGTGGGAAAAATCACAGTTAAGGAAACGCCTCTGGAAGCTTAAATTTGACTACTAAAATGCATTTATTGACGCAGTGAAGCCGGCCACTATGTATTGCGAAACAACAACAATTACGAGCGGCATGGAATGGCGGCTGTGAAAAAGTAGAGACACTCTCGAGCAGGGCAACCAAAGCAAGCTCTGTTGGCAGGCGATAAGGGAAAACAGAAATGCACCAATCACCTTGCAACACAACAATGCACAAAAAACCATTCAATTTGTGCAACAAAGGACAATTGTTTGCATTGCCTTGCATTAATGTTTGGCAATGTTACACCTTTTCATGTAAAGCTACCAGATTTAATAAAAAAATTGCGAAATAATGACTTGTCTACGGGGCGTTCGTATTGACTGAATTTTGCAACAAGGTATTTTAAGCTAACAGAGTTGTTTGCGAAAAATGTTGCAAGAACACGACACAATATTAAAAAAGGGTAAATAATGAAAAAAAATTTCTGAAAAATATATAAAAAAAAATTTTTTTGAGTAAACACTCCACTCAAGCGATGTATTTTCGCGCACGATTGGCTACAATTCGAAAAGGGTGTCACCGATAATAGTTTGACATGTAAATATTTTTGCTCAAAATGACACACTTTTCATAATTTTATTAATATCATTTGGTATTGGAATTTTATATGTTTTTGTTGATGTTTTTATTGCTTTAATTACTTTGGGAAATGCGTGTGGGCGTGCCGCAGTCGTCGCGCAAATAAAGGAGGCAACAGAGAAGCTTCGAGCAAACGCCTTTTGTTGCGCAATGTAACCAAAAATAGTGTTGAAAAAGCAAACTACGGGATACACAGATATGCTTGCACATACACACACATACATATGTACATGCAAATTCAGTAAAAAGTTGTATTATGTAAAGAATGCGTTCAATAATGGACGGCGGGCGTTTATGCATTCTCTGTATAGGACTTGAATTAAATTCAATATATTTTCATTTTTAATTACATATATTCCCACATAACCTCACTACAATTGATATACAGGGTGCGACATCTTTTATGTCGGTATGTAAGCGCTGAATAACTTTGTCATTTACCAACTAATCGACTTCAACATACATGTTTTCGATACGTCAATTCAGTACCATTTCAACCATGGATCGCTCCCCACCAAAACAACGCGCTGAAATAGTGACGCTATACATCGAAAATAGTCGTTCTATGGTTCGAACTCAATGCGCATATCGCAAAAAGTATCGCGGCATACAGGCACCGTCTGACAATACTATTCGTCATTCGGAGTCGAATTTTTTTAGCACGGGACAGTAGGAGGCCCTCAACATGCCGTTCATCAACGACCAAGACGTTCCAATGAACTTGTTGAAGCAGTGAGGGAGAGCGTTGCCCAGGAGCCAACAGTGTCGAATCGGCGTCGCGCTCAGCATTTTGGCGTCAGTGAAACCACAATGCGGCGCATTTTAAAAGATGATTTAAATTTCTTTCCGTATAAAGGGCAATTGACACAAAGAATATTGCCGACAGACCATTCACGTCGCTTGAATTACGGCCAAACAGTCGCTCGAATGGCTGACACTGAACCCAACTTTTGGAAGAAATTTTTAATGACTGACGAGGCACATTTTAACCTTTCTGGCAGCGTGAATAAACAAAATTGCCGCATTTGGGGAACTAAGAATACACAAGAGATCCATGAAACGCCATTGCATGACCGGAAAGTAACTGCTTGGGCCGGCATTTGCGCCAAAGCCATCACTGGGCCATATTTTTACCTAGAAAACGAAACGTTAGATAGAAACCGATATCGATGAATGTCGACTCATTATGTCTGCCCGCAAATGTGTGTGAAAGGTTTAGACGGTTGTTTTAAATATTTACATGATTAAAAAAATCTAACTTCAATAAAAAAAGTATTATAATTTCATATGTATCTATAACGGGCTTAACTTGTAACAGAACTTATGCCAGAACTAAGTAGCCGTTTGTGAAAGCAGTTCAGTACTCAAAATATCGACTAAGATGCAGCTGAGATTTTACTGAATCCTGTCTGCACTTTCGACGTCCTTGCTCAACATATAACTCAAGAAGCTTCATCATACAGCATGACTTTAAACTTCTACCAGGAATTTTTCACTCACGTTATGAGTCGTTAGTACCCCCTGGTCTAATGATTACATTATGAATAAGGATAGGTCAACACTCCCACGACATTCGATTTCTTGAACGATCCGGATTTTTATCCGGCCAAAAAAAAGGCTCGGACAGATTTTATTCAGGATTTTAAACCTGACTACATTGAAAAGTGAAGTCCTACTACTGGGTCCGCCATATAACTTTACGGAATTAAAAATGCTATAAAAAAGAAACTACTCAATATTTTTCCTAACTGTTTTGTTTATTTTGAAGTACAATCCTTCCGGTTAATGATGGAACACAACTTCATTCATATGGCTGCCTCGGCTAGCCATGCACCATCCCATACGATCGGTCCAATTTTTCAACACATTTTCGATTGTATGCGGTTGTATTTCAGCTATGACATTGCGTATGTTGGTCTTCAGTGCATGAATTGTTGCTGGTTTGTTGGCATAACACTGGTCTTTGACGGCACCCCAAAGATAATAATCCAACGGCGTCAAATCGCAGCTCCGAGGCGGCCAAACGATATCAGAATTTCGGCTGATAATGCGATCTTCGAAGACAGTGCGCAAAAGATTGACACATTCTGCAAGATTACCATGATTTTCAAAGTAATGTCGCAGTATTTCCCAGCGTTCTTTGAGCGTATACACAACCATTTTCGTTCAGCGGAAGAATAAAACTAATTTTCTGTCAAATCAGATGACAGCTAAGTGTTACCATTCTTCAAATAATACCTAGTTCAAATCCGTAACGATAGATGGCGGGCCCTATACATCCGCCTTATAACCCAGCCTGCTCTATCCAGACGTAGACTCGCCACTTTGGGTAGACAATCCTTTAATGAATTAGAAGATCTCGGCTCTGTACACACTGGTTTTAGGAGGGATAAGGGCTAGTTTCTCACGCGTCATCACAATGGGCAATGAGCCTGAGCCATGAGCCGCTTCAACCTAACCTACACGTTATACGATCGACAATATCTTCAAAACTAATGCATCAGGGTGCCTAGCACAAAGTGGAATAGAAGATTGGCAGACATAACTTTCATCAAAGATATTCAAGGATACTCATAGTTCGAGATAGTTTTCGTATATTTGCGATTGTGTGTTTAGATAAAATAGGAGAGTAGCAGAAGAATGAAGGAACATCGGGATCAGGAGGATCTTTTTTACCCCGACATCGCATTCTCAATTTCCAATATATTGACCCCTTCAGACTCGCTAATGAATTCGAATAGACCCTCAATCCTAATATTTGAAGTTTTAACATTACAGGTCTTAAAGGACATCAACCAAAGTCCAGGTATTACTGGGTATTCGCACATAACGTGTTCAGACGTCTCATTACCTTCAGATACAGTCGCCTTTCTGGCTCGACAGGTCGACTCAAGGATGAAAGATTATAAGGTTTGCCCATCCAAAGCAGAATTGTGAGAATAATTTCGGCTGCCACATCAACGGGGATGCGGCAGCAGAAATCTTCGCTCTCATCTCCCACGTATTCTTACGTTCGTAAAAATTTCAGTCCTTATTCAGATGGCTATGAAGTAACATCAGCATTGGCTGCGTTGAGTTTTTCGTATATCAGCAACACAGTCTCAGTTTTTGCCGGTCTCTGTTAGCAAACCGCCTTCGTAATCCCGGTTACGTCAGCAAATCAGCTGATTCCTTCAAAATCGCTGAGAGCCGATCAGACTAACGGTCTGATGTTGGCCACACCATTTGAATTCTTTTCACCATGGGTGGACCTATTTAGTGTAAATATGAACGCAGTAAGATAATTTATTAGCAATCCTAAGCCAGCCCTACCCAACTCGTTTGTTTTATCCCTATGGCATATTTTTGAAACCAAAAAAGCAGATTATCGAAAATACATGCAAATACTACAAACCATTTGAAATGCAATATATTATAAAAGATATAAATTCGAGAGCTAAAAACAACAACTACAACTCTGTCAGACGTTGTTGCACAAAAAATCAGCAGAGTTGCTTTTTATATCACTTGAAGATGCAAAATTTACATTAAACATTAGCATTACTTCCTAAGATGCTCTTGCATATGCACACACATACAAACGCACGCTTGCAAACGTGACTTTAAAATGAAAAATTCATAAATAAAAAACTTGAGCGTCCGAGGGTTAGACTGCTTGAGGAAGGAGAGTACATTGTATTTCTAGCGTACGCTTACTCGACTCAGATACCTCTACGGTCACCCAAAAGAAGGAATACTAGTTACATATGTATGTACGTGTATGTACATATGTATGTATGTACAGTATCGAGCATAACTGAGTGCATGAAAATTTATTATTTTAATGTATAAAATGGCATCAGCTCTCATAAATTTTACACTCAACAATATTGCGGTAGAGTTAGAACTAACTTTGATGGAACTTCATAAAGCTATTACTTATATGAGTAGCCATAAGACTCCTGGAGAGGATGGTATACCCACAGAGGTGCTAAAATCAATCGACGAGAACGGACTCCAATTTCACTACACTTATTTCTAAGAATATGGCGCCGAGCTGCACCCCGGAAGTGTGGCTTGTAGGATTAGTAACTCCTCCTATTCACAAAAAGGGAGACAAATTGGACTGTGAAAACTGCCGTAGAATCACATCTCTAAACACCACATCTAAAATCTTCTCCCGCATCTTCGCTTACCCGCATCTAATTGCGGCAGCAGATAAAATCTTGGGTGCATACCAAGACGGTTTTCGCCCAGGTCGATCAACAATAGACCAAGTCTTTATGCTAAAGCAAAATCTTGGAAAATGCTATGAATGCAACTTAGATGTGCACATTCCGTGCGTCGATATCAATTGAGCTTTGTTCAGTGTTCTCCGAGGCAAAATCCCAGACGCGCTTGCCGGCTTAGATGTCATCGGAAAACTTATTGGGTTCGTAATGACAACTCTGACTAACACTACTGGAAAAGTAGTTGTACAACAAACAATGCCAAAGCCTTTTGAAATTGGCTGTGGCGTAAAGCAATGCGAATTGTTTTCTGCATCTGTCTTTAATCTGCTTCTTCACTATGCGATAGGAAATGAAGTCAAGTTTGGAAACCTTCTTAGTCGCTCAGGAATAACAATAGCGTATGCGGACCATATTTCAATGGTGGCAAGGAACAAAGGGTATCTTCTTGAAACCTCTTGCAACATTAAAAGTCTTGCAAAAGCAATAGGTCTTAGAATATATGAAGGCAAAACTAAATAATATATTTGAAGTTTTCGCGTAGCGAAGAGAGCCCAAAGTCTGAAAGCATTGAAATCGGGACATCTACCTTTGAGGGAGTTCAATACCTCAAATATTTGGGAGTGTTAATAAAAAATGGCAACAGTAGTCACGACGCAGTATAAGATAGAATATTGGCCGCATAAAAGCATCTTACGACCACACAAAATTGCTGCAGTCTAAACTACTAACACGTGAATGTAAACTCCGCCTCGCCAGTCAATAATAGGGCCGATGTTGTCGTAAGGCTGCGGATGCCAGACAATGAAAAGCAAAGACGAAAGAAGCTTAGGAGTGATGGAGGATGTCCAAGGTTAGCCTGGCTTCACCAAGTCATACAAATATGTGATACTTTAAATCCTGTTTGGAGTATAGGACGTCCTATCCTATCTTAGTCCTAATACGATAGCCGAAGGTCGTCAATGGTGGGTTTGATTTTGTTACCCGAGGCAGTAAATTTGACGATTCGTTAGCATGAAAATTTAAGACAAATAGGTTGCCAGCCCGCCCTCCCTAGCTTAGTGTTAGAAATGCTACCTACACCCCTAAGCAGGTGCTTGTTTTTGGTTCGCGAGTGGTATTTTATTTCCCACCTACCCTGTATATCTACCGAGCTTTCCCCTATCCGCCACCTGGGAAGGCGTCCGATGGGAAACATGTAACCTCTGTACGGACCAAGTCATAGCCGACCTGAAAAAGCTGCGCGTTAAGAGCTAGAAGTCTATTGGTATGAATCGTGCATATTGGAAGAGGATTGTGGACGACCTGAGCTGTAATCGCTACTTAATGATGATGACAATGTTTTTCGAAATTTTTTAATATTTTTTTATATTGTTAATTTTTCAACTAAAACTATATAAATCATATTGTCAAATTTTATAAAAAAAGAAATTTTAAAAAATTCAACAAATATTCATCAAATTTTTAGCTTTTTATTTTGAATCTTTTGAAAATTTTTGAGATAAACAGTAACGTGGCTCATGAAAATTTAGTAAAATAACTGCAATTTTTAAGGGGCTCAAAAGCCGCTTGCATTTTTAGTATTTTTTTTCTGACGGCTCTTTATTCCACAAAAACACATCGACAAAACCTTTTTCAAGAAAATAAAAATAATCAAAACCAGTTTTTGTGTTCAAACTACACTTGGCATATGAAGAAAAGAACGGTAAGATCTTACACAAAAATAAAACTATTAAACCAACGCGTTTCTTTGGCTGATTAAAATTTGAACTTTATCATATCAAAACTCAGTCAACTATAAAACTGCATATGAGAAATACCACCCTGATCAAAAAGTTCTCGGAACAACCGCCAGGTTGCGTTCTAAGTCAACTGATTTGAGTTCTATTTTTCTTTTTTGTTAGGTTGCCAGATCTGTGATTAATATTCCTACCAAAATTTCATTGACATTGCTTGACGTTTGTAAAAGTTGCGCCGTCTTGAGTAAACCCGCCTCTGCACAAGTTTTCGATTTTTTACAGTTTTGAAAATGGATTTGAATTCTCAACAACGAGTTTGTACTATAATGCATTTTGCATTTATAATGGATTCAATGGTGCGAAAACCTTAGAAAACTTAAGAAACTATTCGCTAATGGCACCCTAAAGAAAACTGCCGAACGTTTCAGAAGGGATCGTGAGCCCATCGAGGATGACGAACGTAGTGGCCGACCATCGATATCGAAAACTGATGAAAACATCAATAAAGTGAAAGTAGCGTTGATCAATAACCGCAAATTAATAATCAGAGAGCTGGCAGAGGACTCGAACTTTGCTTATGGATACGTTAAAGGCATTTTACATAGTTGATGATTTGGGTTTGCGCCGTGTTGCTGCAAAGTTGGTCCCAAAACACCTGAATTTCATGCAAAAAAGGGACCGCGTTGATATTGCCAAAGAAATGATTTCCAAGGCTGAATCTGACCCAACATTCATCAAACGAATCTTTATTGCAGACGATACGTGGATTTATGAGTACGAAACGCAAGCGAGACATCAGGTGAGGGAGTGAAGAACTCCAAAAGAGCCAAGACAAAAAAAACCAAAATCAGTCAAAAAAGAAAGTAATGCTCATGGTTTTTATGGATCACAACGGCACTGTACGCCACCAATTTTTGATAGAAGAAAAGACAGTTAATAAGAACTATTTTTTGGGTTAAAAAGAATTTTTGATAAAAGAACAAACAGTTAATAAGAACTATTTTTTGGGCATTATGAGACGTTTGCCTGAAGCAATTCGCCAAAAAAGAAATGTATTGTGGGCAAGCAGCTCGTGGATTTTGCGCCAAGATAACGCGCAGTCGCAAGGTGCCATCATTACCGGTGGGTTTGTGCCAAGACCGAAACAAATACCATCCAACAGCCATCGAATTCACCTGATTTTTTCTCTTTGATCGAGTGAAAAAAAAACCACTATGAGGAACGCATTTTAACAGCCGAAAAGAAGTAATGGAAAAATCGAAGACTAAAAATAGAGTTCCAGAAATCGTTCGAGAGCTGGGTCAAACGCTGAAAAGTGCGTGGCAGCTAATGGGAGTAAGGATGAGTAAAAAAAACTTGTATTTGGAGTTTTCTGAATATATTCCGAGAACTTTTCGATCAAAATGGTATTTGGAAAAATTCCTATCAAAAAGTTCAAAATATAGCTGGAAATTCGTTAAGTTTTTCCAAATTTTATATAAAGTTCGAGGTTTGATTTAGATGGTTTTTTTAAAAGCGAACAATATTAAAAAAAAAATAAATTTAAAAAAATCTAATTCGAAATATATGCTAAGTATTAAAAAAAAATCATCATGCACTCAATGATGCTCGCTACTGTACGAGTATGTATGTATGTATGAGCGTATAAGTAGCACAGCCAATGCAAAAAGTTAAACGACTGCCAGCTGATACCCACGGCACCCAAATCTCAACACACAGGATCTCGAACAACACTCCAGGTATAGCCATCGTCGTACGTACACCTTTTCGATAGAGAGCTTACATGATGATGATGCTACAGCAACAACACAATCCCATTTGAGATTGTGTTGCAGAAAATTGGGATTTGCATAAAAGCCACTAGAATCATTGCAACAGCGGCACTTCAACAGTGCGGCCTCAGTGCGGTGCTGCATACAAGAAAGATAAACTGTGGAGGCGGTGAGTATTCGGGAGAAAGAGAGAAGGAGAGAAGGCGTTCATGTGCTGAAAAAGCGTCTTAGTAGCATAAAATCAGCGGTGTGTAGTGCACCACCACTGAGTGTAGAAAATGTTATAGAGTAAAGGATGCATCTATGTGTATGTATGCATATATTTTTGTGCTCATCCGAATATGTACGAGTAGCGGAGCGCTTAGCGTCAACACACGAATAAATAAAAACAAATGCATTTAAATACATACACATACACACATGCACGTGTGTATGTATATAAATTAGTATTTATAAATATTTTCTCTTAGAAGGCAAATGCAGAGCAAGAGCGCCACAGGCACGCAAGGATAATATCTATCAGTAAAGTGTCTGTAGGTGAATGTTGGCGTAGGATTTTCGAGAATCCCATGTCGTCAGCTTACTACTGAATATATGTATATGTGTGTATGTATGTGTTTACGTGCAAGTATGCGAGTGTGTGTGCGTGTGCTGTTTTATCTTTTTGGCAAATAAGTTACGCTGGTTCACATGTGCACCACCAATACGATTTATTTGTTTAATATTAAATGGAAATGCAGAAGTACTTAGTATATCTTGTGTGTCTACCCACGGAGATATGTATCGTACGCATGGATGTATGTGTGTGCATGTGCTTACATTTCCGGGGCACATACATAACTGCGTTTGCATAAATGTTGTTGCATAAATGCGAAAAAGCGCGTGGCAACGGCAATTGTTGCTGATTTTGCTAATGCATTACATTTCATAAGCGTTGCTTTATTCAAATTGCGCGATAGTTGCACTTTGCTGTTCTCTATTTGCGTGCGTATATTTGTTTGTATGCACTCATACATAGATACTTGGATTTAATTGCCATAAACAAGTAGTCACATCAAATTGATTGCCGTTATCAATATTTAAGTACATACGTAGATACGTACGCCTGTATATATGTATGTACTTTCATATTTTATTTTATTTAGTAGCCGACAATAGTCTGCGTTCAGTTTTGCTTTCTAAAATTTTACAAAAGTTTGCCATTTAAATCTTTTGCGCAAATTTTTTTATTTCAAGGCCGGTTTTGATTTTGA
>JAYXIM010003628.1:0-12863 GCA_037575425.1 Anastrepha fraterculus
TGATTTGTTTTGTACATAGTAAGACAGAGTCTTGTGGTAGTACATCTTCTTATAATTCTAGAATACGAGGATGGTATACATAGAAATTCTACTTAGATTTAAAACTATTTTAACTATTAAACTTATAGACTAAAACTTAGAGTAGTAAGTGAGAAGAAGAGAAAGATGGTGGGAATGGGAGAAGGAAAGGGGTATTTAAGGTTAGAAGTAGTTAGAAACTGCAGTTTTAAAACACCTTGCTTGTTTTATAAGTTTTATTGTAGTTGGTATAGAATTCCATAGTTTAATGGCACTGACAAAGAACATGCGTTCTGATTCCAAGTAAGTGTAAGTCGGAACAATTAGATTCAATGTTCGGGTGCACTGGCATTGTTTAATATTTTTATACAGGTACAATGGTTTTTGTGTGTATATTAATTTATGCAGGAACAAAAGAGAGCGTATTTTGAGATACGAGTCGAGGTTATGATCGAGAATCTGTTTTGAGTAGATAGATATATGGTCATATTTCCTTTTTTCAAACACGAAACGCGCTGCATTATTTAAAGCGGTTTGCAATTTTTGTTTCGAATTATTATCAAGCCTGCAATATACTAATTCAGCGTATGATACATGAGGAACAATGAGTGATCTAACAAGTTTTAATTTAGTTTGCCGTGGCAGTAAGTAGGCAGTACAATATAGCTTTCTAAGAATATTATATACCTTGTTTACAACAAAGTTTACATGGTCAACGCATGATAATCTTGAATTTATTCTGAAACCCAGGTTAGTTACTATGTCATCAAAGTTAATATTTACTTCATTAAGTAATATTGGCGGCAAAGAGCTAAGGTCATACTTTGAATGAGAAATAGCAATCGACTTCGTCTTTGACTCATTTAATTTCAAGTTGTTAGATTTTGACCATTTAGAAATACGAGTGAGGTCTTCATTAAGCCTTGCTATCAAATCTTCAATAAGACCTATTGGCCTTGACAGGTAGATCTGGGTGTCATCAGCATAGAGATGAATCGACGAATTTTGGCAACACTCAACAATATCATTAATGAAAATGCAAAATAAAATTGGACCTAAAATAGAGCCCTGCGGCACACCTGACGTAATTGGTTTTAGACTTGAGTAGTTATCACCACACTTAACTTGTTGTAGCCGATTCGAAAGGTAACTTTTTATTAGTTGCAGAGAAAATGCTCCAAACTTATAGTGATAGCACAATTTTTGCAGTAAAATGTTGTGATCAATAGTATCAAATGCTTTTGAAAAATCGAGTAATACTAGCACTGTTAGGTAGTTTTTATCATAAGCAGAGCGGACATCTTCAAAAATTTTAAGCATAGCTGTGGAGCAACTATGCAGACTTCTGAAACCCGACTGGAAATTACTCAGCAGATTGTTCTTGTCCAAGTAGCAGGTAATTTGTCGCGCCAAAAATTTTTCAAATACTTTCGATAGGGCAGGTAAAATGCTTATTGGTCTGAAGTGCTGAGGAGCGGTAGAGCATTTTATTTTAGGCACAGGTATTATATTTGCTATCTTCCAAAGATATGGAAATGTAGATGAGGTGATTGAAAAGTTAATTATGTGCGTAAGTGATGGTATTACAAATGGTAGAATAATTTTAAGAAATTTAAGACAAATGCCGTCGGTCCCTATGGCATTAGATTTGACAGTATGTACACATTGTATCAAATCCATCTCAGTTGCAGACACAAATTCAAACTCACCGTCATCAACATGCTCTCGTAGAGGAACTTTTACAGGTATGTCGAGTGGAGCCCTGTTAGATGCTAGAAAGTGAGTATTTAAGATTTCTGGGTCCAAACTGCACACGGACTTATTCTCTCCTGAGACACCTAAGGTTTTAAGGTTTTTCCATAGGACTTTCGGAGGTAAACTATCGTTGAGCTTCCATTGTAGATATGCCCTTTTGGCATCTCTAGTGATTGCAGTTACTTTATTTCTTGCTACACGATATTTTTGCCACGAGTGAGTGTTTCTATCATTTTTCCATTTCTTATATGCTTTACTACGCTCTCTAATTAAAGACAATATCTCACGTGTAAACCATGGTTTCCTATTTCCGTGGACTTTAACTTTACGCAACGGAACAAACCTATCAAATAGATGGCTGACTAAAGCATTGAAATGTTGCAGTTTTTCATCCACTGTTGTGAATAACCGACACATATTCCAATTAAGCTCGGCAGCCTCCTTATTTAAGAGATCATGCTGAATAAGTTTAAAGTCTCTAAAAAATATCTCCTTTACTTGATTGTGTCTGTTGAACTGGATGTTGTAAGATAAGAATATCAACTCGTGGTCGGAAACTCCAGCCATAGGAAGTTGATCAATATGACTGACGTAATCTCTGTCACTGACGCAAAATACATCCAAAAGACTTGGTTTGCAGTGGGGTGCAAAGCGAGTAGCATATTCATTAATTAAGGAAATTCCTAATGATTGGAAACTATCTATCAAACTCCTGGAAGAAAAATTATCACAAAGAAGGTCTACATTTAAATCACCACACACAATAATATGTTCATAGGAGATGTGGAATTCCGCTAATTTATCAAGTATCACTGAGAGGTCATTTCTATTGCTAAAGTTGTAAATGCATGCAACTAGACAATTGGTATTATTATCATAAAATTCCACAAAAATGTATTCGACTTCTTGAAAATGATCTGATCTGCAGATCTCTTTCCATTTAAAATTATTTTTAAAATATAAAGCAATACCACCTCCTCGAGTCTTCGTAGTCCTATCACATCTAATAATAGTGTAGTCGCACAGGGAATATACATTATTATCAATATAGTCTTCAAACCATGTCTCTGTAATACATATTAAGTCAATGCTCAAATTATCAAGAACAAAATTTAGATAGTCCATTTTTTCAGCATTCAAACTTCGCGCATTCAACTGACAGACATTAAACCCATTGTAGCGATTAGAAATGAGTTTACGCACTCCTCTTGCATGTTCTTTGTCTACTTGTTTTGCTATTTCATTACGCATTGACAGTTTATGGTTGGGAGGATACGCAAGGTGGAGGAATTTAAATAAAGCAAGGGTATAATGAGATCGATAGGAATGAGATCAAAATAAAAAAGATTACATTGTAAAGCCAAGAATATGAAAAGTACAAATGAGATGAACGAAATAGAAATGATAATAAAATAAAAATGATTACAATACAAAGCAAAGAGTTTGGAAAACATAAATGATAAATAAGAGAATAAACTTAACGCAGACATAATATTAATAATATAACGCATAAATGTTTTTGTTTTTACATATTAGCAGTTGCAATGCTCTCTATACTCATTTTTTCAGTTATAAGTACAGCATCAGTTTGGGGTCGAGCTCTAACAAACACTTGCCCACGAACGGAGAAAACTGACGTTAGACGCTTTTGCTTTTTATACTGCATAGCCAAACGCATTAGTTCACGATTTTTTCTCGTAAGACATTCGTGGATAAATAGCTTCCCTTCAATACTGACGCCGACATCACCAAGAGAAAGTGCCCGTCTCTTATCTTTGCAGAATTTAGCTACAGCTTTCAGCAGTTGAGAGCGATCTGCAGCAGAGCTCAATTTGATAATAATTGGAGCTACGCTTTTATTATTTGGTCGTAACCGGAAAGCAGAACGTACAGGCGCTAGTTTTACATGAAGCGTTTGGCACAGCTTGGAGAAATCATTTATAATGTCCTCATCTTTTCTTATAGGCAACCCACTAACAATAACATCTGTTGATATTGCGTTGTTCTCGTATACATTTAGTTGTTCGGTAAGTGCGTATACCTCGCTGCGCAATTTGTCTACATTAGCACATTTCTCTTCAGTTATTTTTACCCGCTCTTCCATGTGCTTAACTCAGATAAATCCGAAAAAAGGCTTTGCACCAAAGTATAGAGGATTCTGGACAAAATCGATGGCTGGTGCATGAGACAAGGTCTTTCCGTCAATCCGAACAAAACCACCATAGTCTTGTTTACGAGAAAACGGAAATTGGATGGACTCAGTCTTTTAACAATGAAAGGTGTGACTCTTGGTCCTTTCGCTAAATTTAAATATCTAGGAGTAATCTTGGATAAGAAGCTGACTGAAGGTGAAACGCGCATTAAGGATTTTTCAGCATGCCGCAGAGCTTTGATAAAACCCGGGGTCTGAAACCTGCTGTGGTTCTACGGATGGTGGCGACGGAGCATGGTTAAGTCCACAATCCGGGAACTATACAAGCTGCAAAGAAGTGTATGTTTACGCATTACGGGTGCCATGAGTACAACCTCCGGTGATGCCCTAAATGATTGGTTTGCTCCCCCTGGATCTTAAGATACAACAGGAAGCAATAAAAGCAATGTGTAGACTCCATAAATATGGTTTCTGGCACGAAGACGGAACTTCGGGACACAGAGAAATCTTTAAGTTGCTATCCGAGCAGTATCCACTGTTTTTGACACCTAAAGACGACCTGATACCTATAGTTTCATTTGGAAAGAAATTTGATGTCAGATTTCCACTGCATGATCAATGGAGCAATCCAGAATGCATTCAGGCAGGTTTCACGGATATTTTCTTTACCGATGGATCCAAGAATGAAATAGGGTCTGGAGCCGGATGGTACTTAAACGATAGTAATAAGTATCACTGTGCTATGAGGGAAATGGCAACTTCCAAACGGAAGTTTTTGCCATCCTAAAAGTAGCCGAATGGATAATCGAGAGGAGATGGAGCGGGAAACAGATTGGAGTCTCCAGTGACAGTCAGGCTGCCTGAAGGCCCTGGAGAACGCGAATCAAACCTTCAAGATTGTTCAAGAATGGAAGGAGGAGCTTAATTCTGTCGGAAGACAGAAAAGGCTTGTACTTATATGGGCTCAAGGGCACTCCGGTGTTCAAGGAAACAAAATTGCCGATGAATTGGTCAACCGCGGATCAGCGGTTCCCCCACAAGGACCAGATTCAGCGATTATGTATGCCATTTACATAAAAAGCGATGGTCCGGTCTAGAACGCTGCAGAACTGCGAAGTGTTTTGTGACAAGTCCGAACAGAAAACTGTCAAACTTTCTACTAAAACTTGGAAGGAAAAACGTTCGGTTGACGGTCGGTATTATTACAGAACACAACCCATGGGGTCAGCATATGACCAGCATTGGAATCATTTAGGACCCAATGTGCCTGTCTTGCTTGGAGGAGGCCGATATCACTGAGCATTTTCTCTGTGAGTGTCCTGCCTGTGCTAGAGCAAGGCTACGGGAATTGAGTTCTGATGTCGAGAGAATGCGTCATATTCGTTCTATAAAACTGGAGAATATTTACAGACTTACCAAATAATCTGCAAAATTCTTACAGGACTAACTATCTCTGTCTATGCTCTTTTTTAGGTCTTTCCCTGATACTCAGCATGCCACCTATTGACCTTATGGCGGAAAACCTGGCAGCGAAATCGCCGAGGAGGCTAGTGGCTGCTGGAGTATTCACCTGTAGAACCTTCGGTCACAGCTCAATAGGAAAGCTCAGGTTGCACGGACTCCATGACTCCGTACTATAATTGGTAGAGAAGGTTTCGCCCCACAATTGAAGAGGAGGGATGTCACAAAGGCATGAAGCCTGGCCATAGAACTTTTGACATCCATACAGATGGCTCTAAAACTTCAGTGGGAGCGGGTATTCACACTGCTCAAAACTAGGGATAAGGCAGTCTATCAAGCTGCCAGACCACAGCAGTATTTGCCAAGCGGAAGTTTTTGCTGTGGGGAAAGCCGCGGAGCTAACTTACACTAGAACAAAAAAGAACTCAACAATTAATCAATACGTGGACAGTCAAGTAACAGTGAAAGCAATAAGCTCATATTGTATTAATTCCAAAAATGTTCGACGGAGCAGGGAGGCAATAGAAAGGCTAGCCGCAAACAGTAGGTTGCATATCTATTGGGTACCTGGTCACAAAGGCATTATGGGGAACGAAATAGTAGATGAGCTGGCAAAAAGTGCTGTTAAACTACCATTTTGAGCAAGAGAACGACATACCAAAACCGCTAAAGACAATATACAACGAAATGGACGACCACATGAAAAGGCAAGTGGAAGCTAGGTGGACTAACCTGACCACATGCAAAACAGCAAAAGTCATGTGTAGAACTAACGACAAAAAACTGACTCAATTCGTACTTACGCT
The DNA here is from genome assembly GCA_037575425.1 of Anastrepha fraterculus. Classification (NCBI taxonomy): domain Eukaryota; kingdom Metazoa; phylum Arthropoda; class Insecta; order Diptera; family Tephritidae; genus Anastrepha; species Anastrepha fraterculus. Next base: position 6,193 of record JAYXIM010003628.1, read on the forward strand.
CTCGCGAAAGGACTGCAGAACTGTCATAGGTATGCTGACAGCTCATAATCTATTGGCTGCACATGCGTACAAGACAGGGATTGCTAACACGGACAAATGCAGGAAATGCAGAGAGGATGTTGAGAAACTTTAGAACACCTTCTGTGCGTTTTCCGGCATTATTAAACGCGACTAAGATGCCTCAGTCCCACTGTTTGAGGGTCTGGAGGACGTCTCAAACGCGGATCTCCCAGCTCTGCTTAGACTCACCAAAAGCGTTGACATCCTACATGAAGTCTACTTTAGGTATTCATAGAGGTCGGTCTCCATCTGGTATCGCTAGGGACCAAAAGGTCTATGCGTGGCTTATTGCCAACCAGGCTAACCTAACCTAACCTAACCTTTCCTTGATACTTTTCCCCTTTTCCTCCCTGACTATCTACCCTCTTTCCAGAGCTCTAAATACAATGGGCTTTTTAGCCTGAAATCTCTTGGTGCTCCTTGGATCGACCTATTCAAATTTCAATTTCAATTTCTAATATCTACTCAATGCACAGTAAGAAATAAAGCATCCGCTCCTTTGCATCCGTAATTAGGTATTGATTTTATTTGTAGAAAATGTGTTCGAACTCATATCAGAAATGCAATATATTACCGAAAGCTCAGCAAGTGTGAATTTTTTATCAACCAGTTGTGTAGGATTATACATAAACAAGTTGCATCCAGTGTATTTCTAAAGCACACCCACACACACACATGCGCACAAGTACACAAATGTGAATTTCATTCCCTTAACATATACTGTTACCACATAACGGACGATTGCAGCACTACCACTAAGTGTAGCATGCCCTCAATGTGTTTGTCTCCTTTCTTGCCCTTGGTACTATCTTTCGATTACCGCCAAGTGTTGTATAATTTGTAACTAATTGATGCCAGGGCATGTGAGTGGGCATGCGAGTGGGCGTGCTGCAGCTGTCGAAATGTGGAGCGTGAGAAATGAGATCCCAAGGTATATGCATAAATATACGTATTTATGCGGCAAGTGTAATTTGTGCACACGATTGCATAAAGGAGTTCTTGAGTGCCAAGGCATGTGAAGGTGTATTCGTAGGAGTGTGGAGTGTAAGGATATAAAATGCAAATTGCATTCAACCGCAATTGCTGCAAATTGAAATCACATTTCTACATGAACAAAAGAAATTCAAATTGCTACCCACAGTATATATGTATACTCATGGAACATATATGCATTAAGATAATATGCTTTGCATTAATTAACACAAACTATGCTGAAAGCATCATTTGCAAGTATGCGTGTGTGTGTGTGTGTGTGTGTGTGGTGGGTACGTCAATGAATGCACTCATACGTCGATGTTTTGCAATTCCTTATTGGAGTTTTAGCATTAATTAACTGTCGATTTTCCTTTCAACCGAAGTAAGTGGTTGTATTGAAAGGATAGCTTTCATTAGATATTCTATTTTGTGTTTTACACAAAACTAATTTATCTCCTAAGGATATTTAATACAGTGATGTGTGTTGCAGGCACTCCAACCTTTGCTGCTCTTCATATCTTTGCCACAAATTTCAGTCGCTGCTACCGTCAGTATTTGAGTTCTCTATAAAAGCTATTTATTTTTTACGAAACTTCTAATATAAGATTTTTATGGATTAGTTTCCGAAAATACTGTATAAGCCATGAGTAAACATTAGCAACTAATTGTTTATGCCCAACGTCAATCAGTTGAGTTTCGGTATTAATTTGAATTTCACAATCGCTATTCAGCCGCCGTAGCCGAATGGATTGGTGCGTAACTACCATTCGGAATTCAGAGGTTCTACGTTCTCTAGGTTCGAATCTCGGTGAAACACCTAAATGAAGAAAACATTTTTCCAATAGCGGTCGCCTCTCGGCAGGCAATGGTAAACCGCCGAGTGTATTTTTGTCATTAAAAAGCTTCCCGGATAAAACATCTGCCGTTCGGAGCTCGCTTGAAACTGTTGGCCCCTCCATATTTGGAACAACATCAACACGCCCGCCACAAACATGCGGAGGAGCTCGGCCAACCACTCAAAAAAGGGTGTACGCGCCAATTATATATACCTGTAATCACTTATTGAGAACTTATATCCTCTGTGATAAAAAGGAAAATCTCCAATGCTTTAAAAACTCTCGAGCACGCCCTGAGCAGTTTGGGTTTGATTATAAAGGAATGTCCACGAGAAGGGCCCATTGGGACGACGAATTCGTCCATTGTGATGTCATACAGAGAAAAAACAGAGTGAAGAGAACCAAACGGGGGAAATAGAAAAAAGAGTCTTTGGATTGGAAGATTCTTTGTTTCCTTGTTCACTCCTCTCGGGAGCATAGGGCCTCGACAAGACTCAGTCTTGCGTTGGTTTCGTTAATCTGTTTTGATTTCTGGCAGGGTAAGTGATTAGCCCGCCGCTACTAGTCCTAAGTAGTAGGAATGCTAACCTGTCGTTGCTTAGGAGCAACGCCTTCTTACTACTTGGAGCGCCATCTGTGTTTCACATTTTTACAGCAAGAGGATCGCAAAGATCAACCATGGTTGGCTAAAGTTGTGTGTCTGCGTTATTATCGTGACGGCCCGCTTCCCCCTGCTGCAATATGTAACTGTCTGTTTTCCTTTGTTGTTGCTTATTTTAGCAGCCACAATGCAAGTAGTGCGCTGACTTTTGTGCGGGAGTAAGGATAAGTTTTTGGGGTTGAGGAATGGAATTGGACGATTTTTTTGTTTAGACACAAGGAAAGTACCTAAATTTGGAAAAGCGAGAGCACCGTGCTTTACGTGGGACTCGAACCCACTACTTCTGGGATGGCAGGCTAGTACACTTACGCTAGACTACCTAAGATTGGAGGATAGAAAATTACATTTGCGTTAACTGCTTGAAGCTGCTGCTCAAATTCACCAGGTGTGTGATTACTTGTGAAAGTGTGGCATGAGAAGTGTGTGATTTATATACCTATCATATCGACAGGTGGAGCAAAAGGCGAGAGGCCAGATGTCTGAGAGGCACAGTAGCTGAAAAGAAGATGCTGCGATGATTCTACCTCATCCTTCGGACAGTTTCTGCAGAAAGAATTTGAAGGAATCCCAAGTCTCACCGCACGGATACGAGGCATGAGAGACAGTGCCTGGTAAAGGCTCCCACCAAATCTGGGAGCTGCAGCTTTGTTAGCCTTAGAAGTTTCTTTTCTCGCCATAAACAAGTGAACGCAGGTTTCAGGTACGTTTTCTTAATTGTCATGAAAAATTGTGCCCGCAAATCATTAGAATTAGAGTTATTTTTGAAATCAGAACATGCGTGCCTTTTAACTTTCCCATGAATACACTTTGCATCACAACTTTGCATACTGAAGCAGCAATAGTTGCATCTAATATAAAGGGCTTTTAATAAGAGGTGTTATTTTGATATTCAAAGTAAAATGCTATTTTTTAATATAAATGATCGGATGTTTATTTCACTATAAAGAGGAGGGTATGCCGTTAATAGTGGAAAACAACATCGGGCAAATAACCACTACGACCACGCTTACAGGACAATATCCTTTTAATGAAATTTTCCATAACCGAATTGCAAAGTGGCTGCCCTATGTCCTCGATAGCCTCACGAATTCCATCTTTGAGGTCTTGAATCGCCCCTGGGCTGTTGACGTAGACCTTCTTGACTTTCTCTTTGACGTGGCCCCAAGGAAAAAAGTCTAAAGTTGTTAAATCACAAGATCTCGTGGCCAATTGTGATCACCTCTTCGAGATATAACACGGTCCGGAAACTTTCCCCGTAAAAGATCAATGGTTTCGTTGTTTGTGTGGCACGTTCCGGCCAAAAAAAATCGATAATCATCTCTTGACAGCGCAATCCATTCACCTGTATAACCTGCTATTGGCACACCCTTTCATATTTTGAAAAAGGGATCTCAGTGAATATTTGAGATTTTAGTAAGTAAATAAAAGTAAAAAAAGAAAATTAATTTAATGAACCACGAAATAGGAAGTAGAAAATGGCTTTTCCTCTGGTAGTGGTATTGATACGTTTTTTTGTTTTAAGAAATACAGGGTTTGATTGAAAAGTAATGAGCCTTCCCGCGCGGAGCGTCTGCCAAGCGATCAACCGAATCGGCTGGTGGGGGAAAATGATCGTTGGACCTTCCCCTTCCTCTTCCACCAGAAACCGGCTCCAGTTCGCTAGCAACAGCGGTGCACTCAACATCGCTCCGCGCGTGAAAGCTGTTTTAAAAGTGTGTTAGGAGTTTACAGTGGCGAAAATGCAGCGATGGTTGGAGCAACGTTACTCGATCAAATTTTGCATAAAGCTAAGCAGTTTGTACCTCCAGGAAGCACAGCAAACGCGGCGTTTTACAAAAAACCGCGTCGCCCGGGTTCGGCCCGACCTCGTCAACAAATGGACCCTTTATCACGACAATGCGCCGGCGCACACCGCCTTCCTCTGCGCCTCTGCATTGGCCAAGATGGGGTTCCGGTGCTCCCACATTTTAGCTGATTGGGCTCATTTGGATTTATTATTCTGAAAAGTAGTCAAGAATTGGAGTAATCGAATGGAGCATGTAATTGGTAGCCCCGGCGATGTAACGCCGGATAGCACACTAAAAAAATAAATGCCATAAATTATAATGAAAAAAAAATCATTTCCACAATATTTCTGTTTTGTATTATCATTTGAAGCTCTCAAGCTCTTAAAAAACACCTGATACCTGTTTTCAATTAAATAAAAAGGAATTGTTAATGATTAAAACACTTCACTGGTATTGCATGTACCTCATGTTTTTCATTTTAAGAAAGGTCAAACTGAGAACTCTTATCTAGAATACGCATAAATTATGAGGGCAACACCTCTCCACTCTGAACACTTACCTACAATCGCCTACCAGTGTTGGAGACTTGAAAATATTTACTGCTGTACCTGAGCGCATCACTTCATTAAACCTAAAATAGCTGCAAAAAGCTTTCGGTGACATTCATTACCATCTCAATAACTTTTCTCATAGTGTTTTATAACTCATTTTTTACACAAAACACATAATTAAATTCGCTTCGCGCGAGTCTCTAAAATTGCGCTTATCCGGCCGTTACTCATACGCCACGTACGCCACCTCAGCTATTAGTGAAGTCGCTACCAAACAACCGCACACCAATGCTTAATTTTGATGAAAGGTAAAACTTTTGTTGTTGTATGTGCCTCATTGTTGTTGTCGCGTCATTGCTGCTGCTACTGCTGCCGACAATAACACTTATACAAATCCGAATTACCGGCCCTCGTAATTTAATGAAATATTTTTAATTTAATACCCAGTTATTTAGCCAGTCCTCAATCCGCCATCAGCCGCTTGTAATCCCTCATTGAATGACGACGTTTACACGCAAGCCATTGCTGAGACAAAGCCGTGTAGTGTAGCCATGGCAATAAAGCGACGACAGTGCGGCCTATAAATAGCGACTAATCGTCCGGCGTTTCCGGCATTTCCAGCTGCCAAAATAGGCGTGAGGTTGTGTGAAAGTGACGCTATTGAGCAATGAATGCCACAGTTTTGGGCACAACGGCTACTTGCCCTCACTGGCCAACCGCCCCGACATGCCAACATTGAATTATGTTTTGCTGCTTTATGGTGTCCTAATAAAAGTGCCTCTACGCTCGTCCAATCTCTCTGTTGAACTTTATGAGCACGCCGGGATTTTAAAGTATTTTTTAGGTCGTAAAAACAGGACTTGCCGCCGAAATGCTTGGAGCTAAAGCAGATGAGAGGTATGCTTCAATATATATGTACGCACAAAAATATTCAAATATATATATATATGTATGGGTGATGGTGGTATGAAAGAATTAAATAGGAGAAAAAAATAAAATGAATTTAAAGGTGTGTGTACATAAATACCAAAAACCTGCACGAAACTATATTAAAGTGGATAAAAATAAACTTTGGAATTGGATTTGGAATTTGATGGAATATAAGCTACAATATTTAAGTGAGAGTAAATAAAAAAATTATTTTGTACGTACACTTGTGGTAATTTCTATAAGACACTTCTACATTGGAGGTTGTACGGAATTCCAAGCATCGTGTCCCTCTATTTTTCTATGCCCTGCAAGCCAGATAAGAGAAATGTTTCCTGTGCATGTGAGACGATTGACTTCCTCCTTACAAGAGTTGACCAGAGGAATGATGCCACATGGCAACGACAGGGCCTTGATCGCAGCTTGACTAACGAAAAAGATATTTATGCCTCCTTAAGAAATTTACATGCCTGTAGGATCGCGAAGATCTCTATTTGAAAAACACTACTAGTTTTCGGCAGCTTAAAGGGGACTGAATTATTGGCTGATCTAGAGAAAACACCCGTCCCATTGAAGCTGTCGGGGGGTAACGAGAGGTAACTATGTTCGTGCAGACTCTTCCCTCCTTCTAATTCTGCCTGCGTGGAAAGATAGCCCTAGCATAGTCCTCAAAACCCTGTTTGCGAATAGAGCCATCTGTACGACCAAATTTCTACTATCCTTGCCTTATTAGACGTTTGCCTCTAGAAGCCAACCTCCTTCAACCTAATAGCGTTCTGGGCGGCAATTGATTGAACTTGAAAATAAACAGGGAGTAAGTTCAAAATGGCGTTAGATAAGGGCGGCAGTAGGGTACTTCTATTTTATAAAAAAT